>MQUG01002921.1:0-11242 GCA_007213375.1 Steinernema feltiae | reverse complement strand
AGGATTAAAAGTCGGTTCAACGTGTCCGGTATCGGTTGGACTGCGGAAAGTTGTCAGCCACTGTGATCCATGTGTTAGTGGTCAACAAGTGCTTTGCACAGGGGGTTCAGTTGCAACTATCGTTGGTCATGCCAGGCGGGTTTGCAGATAAGGTCCGTGCAGGTTGGCAGTGGATTATTCCTTTTCCTGAAGATTTAAACCCTGAAAGTGCTGGCCCTTTATTGTGTGGTGGTATCACTGTTTTTGACCCAATCTTAAAACATCAAATTCAAGCAGTTCACCATGTTGGTGTGATTGGGATTGGTGGCTTAGGTCATATGGCCATTAAAATACTCAAAGCGTGGGGTTGTGAGATCACTGCCTTTACATCGAGTTTGGATAAAACAGATGAACTTAAAGCGATGGGTGCAGACCATGTGGTCAATAGTCGCGATGCCAATGCTTTAAAAGCACAACGTGGCAAATTTGATTTATTGCTCTGTACAGTAAATGTGAGTTTGGACTGGAAAGCATATCTGAATACACTGGCACCAAATGGCACAATTCACATGCTAGGTTTAGTCCTCGAACCGATGCCGATTCCTGCGGGCGCACTGATTGGCGGTGCAAAATCAGTGACCGGTTCACCAACAGGCTCCCCTTTTGCATTGCGTCAATTATTACAATTTGCAGCACGCAAAAACATTGCACCACAAATTGAAGTTTATCCAATGTCAAAAATTAATGAGGCTTTGGAGCGACTTCACTCTGGAAAAGCCCGTTATCGTATCGTATTAAAAGCGGATTTCTAATTTCAGCAAGATGCCCCATTTACATCGACATCAGTCATCGTCAATGGGGCAATGTGTAATACCGTTTGTAAACTATAGTCAAATCGCCTGATTATTCAGACAAGTGATTTTATTTCAATAACCCATATTTAATTAATTTTATGTTTTTTATACAATTTGTTAGAAACTTTTGGTGATTAATTTATTTTGTACTTTTGAATCATAGATGGTCTTTCTATCGTGAGGCGACATGGATGTCGCCATGTTGAGCGGGGGTATAGGATGTACCCCTCGCTCAACGAAAGATTTTTGTCATCTTGTATCTTGTTCTTTGTAGTGATTAGCTATCACTACACGTAAATTGTAGAGTTTGGTTTGTCATCAAAACTTCGAGTTTCCTGAAAAGATTAAACCTACAATTTACACCTAACCACTGACATAAATCTGGACGGTAACTAAGCACTTTGATGCTGCATTCACAAGAAAAGACTGTGGTTTTTTAATATTAATTCAATCAATAATTAGGTGAAGCTATGTTTTATCTTGGCATTGATGTTTCTAAAGCTAAATTCGATTGTTGTTTATTTCTTGATGACTCTAGTGGAAAAATAAAAACTAAATGCTTTTCCAATAGCAATAAAGGATTTCATCAATTGTTATCATGGTTAAATCGTTTTGGTCTTGTTGCTGAAGAAACTAGAGCCTTAATGGAAGCAACATCCGTCTATCATGAAATGTTAGCTCAATTTTTATTTGATTTAAAATTTCAAGTTTGTGTGGCTAACCCAGCCCGTACTCGATATTTTGCTCAAAGTATCTCTAAGCTTCATAAAACTGACAAAATCGATAGTGAAGTATTGGCGCGATTTGCAATGACTGTAGATTTACATTTATGGCAACCCACTCCTGATAATATCCGATTGCTCAATGCTTTATTAGATAGAAGGTCAAGTCTTGCGAACGACTTAAAACGTGAACAAAATCGTTTGGAAAAAGCAAACTCCACTCTAATAGTTGTACCAATTTTAAAGTCTATTAAGACTAATATTAAATCATTAACTAGGCAAATTCAGAATCTAGATACACAAATTCAAAACCATATTGATCAAGACCATGAGCTTAAACGTGATCAAAAGCTTCTTGAAAGCATTCCAGCAATTGCTGAGCGTACCAGTTTATTAATGCTTGTTTTTTTACGTGCTCATTCTTTTGAAAAAGCAAGCCAAGCTGCTGCATTTGTGGGTTTAGTTCCCATTCATAGACAATCTGGTAGTTCTGTGCTTGGAAAAAGTCGCTTATCTAAAGCTGGTTCACCTAAAATTCGATCGGGTTTATATATGGCTGCCGTTGTTGCAACTCGGTACAATCCTCATATTAGAGAGTTGAGCGAACGGCTCTTAGCGAAAGGGAAAACTAAAATGGTAGCGATTGCTGCTGCTATGCGAAAGTT
Source organism: Steinernema feltiae (assembly GCA_007213375.1). Taxonomy (NCBI): domain Eukaryota; kingdom Metazoa; phylum Nematoda; class Chromadorea; order Rhabditida; family Steinernematidae; genus Steinernema; species Steinernema feltiae. Next base: position 9,022 of record MQUG01002921.1, on the reverse strand, counting down.
AATTCATCTTTGCTATGGTGTTCTTAAAAACCAACAACCTTATCAGGCAAATTATAAGGCATGAATCCTTAAATAATTTGCTTGACAGTTAAGACGGTATCTTTTCATCTCTGAAAAGTGAGGCATCACCTACGCAAATCTATTTAGACTTTAGAGGTAAAGCGTGGTAATGAAAGCTTTATATTATTAAGCAATATATTCATCGCATTGATTTATTGATCAAGAAAAATTATATTTTACTGTATGTGTTTTCAACAGATTGACTATTAGTCATTGATTCCTAGATAGAAATATTCAAGAGTTCAAATTACCCATTTAGAAGTTTACGCTACACTCTTGGCTAACAATTCACCTCTTACCCAATCTGCCAATAACATAATTGCATCCTGAATTTCCTGAGACAATTCATGCCCTGCATTTAAACGAATACAATTGTTATAACGGTGATCCTCACCAAAAATAATCCCTGGTACAATATTGATACTGTATTGCTGTGCATAATAATACAACGCCAAGCTATCAATCTGCTCTGGGAACTGTAACCACAAGGCATAACTTCCTTGCGGTTGATTTAAACGGATCTCTACCCCATAAAAAGCATGTTGAATAAACTGTAAATATTGCGCAACTTGAGCCATCAACTTAGGGCGTAACTCACTCAAATGCTGACGATAGGCTCGGCTATAAATCAAATCAGCAAGACCCAATTGCAATGGTGTATTGACCGAAACATTTTGTAAAATCAACTTGGCATGTAAGTGCTGTAAACGTTGTGGCAAACAGAACCAACCGACTCGATAAGAGGTCGACAACGACTTGGAAACCGATCCGCAATAAACCACATAGCCCTGTTGATCCCAATATTTAATCGGTAAAGGGCGTTTGGCATTAAAGCTACATTCAGCATAAATATCATCTTCAATCACGTAACACTGATATTTCGCTGCCAGCTGTGCGATTTTTTCTTTCTCGGCATTAGTCAAACAGAAGCCTAAAGGGTTTTGAAAGTTGGCGGTTAATAAACAGACTTTTGCGCCTGAGTTTTGCATCTCTTGTTCTAAACGCTCCAGATCAAAACCTTCGGTATTGGCAGGGATTTCAATAATTTTTCGTTTGAGCAACGCCAATAATTGCAACTGACCATTATAGTTTGGCGTGGGTACAATCACACTGTCACCGATTTGGCTAAGGCTTTGAATCATCACAGACAATGCCGGCATACAGCCATTGCTGATATAAATATCTTCTTTGGCAATATAAAAACCATCTTCAGCCCAATGTGCTGACAATGCCTCTCTTAACTGAAGGTGCCCTTGGCGGTCATTATATAAAAAGTCTTCTGGCTTACTGTGCTTTAAAGCACGTTGTATTGAACGGCGTAAGGCCTCTACAGGAACTAAATTAGGCGATAACTGAATCGAACCTAAATGGATCAGTTTATTATTGATTGCTGCTTCATGAATTTGAATTTGTAAGTCTAGATTTGAAACCTCACGCGCTCTCGACTTAAAATCAGGATGGTCAGGTACAGCAATCTGTGGGGCTTTTTGCTGCGATTGAACAAAATAGCCAGACTTTTCTTTGACGTAAATCAAGCCTTGCGCTTCAAGCAATTCATAACAACTCTTTGCTGTATTGAGACTAATATTTTGCAATGCTGCAAATTTTCGCAAAGAGCTCAGACGTTGCCCAACGGCCAACTCTCCACAATAAATTTTCTGTGCAATTTGTTGTGCTAATGTTTGATATTGAAAAGCCATATCTGTACTCAAATTTTAATATTTGTTGTATCTGTATCTATAAAGTTAACAGATTTATGCTTCATTCACAGCCAATTTTTACAAACAAATTGATTTGAAAGGAGAAAAAAATGAGAACGATCGCTTTAATCAGTATTGTCTTTGGATTAACTGCTTGCCAGCCTCAGCAGGTCAATCAAGCTGCTCAGAAACAACATTTTGTATGTAAATCTTTGATTGAAGGCTTTTTAAAAACACAAAATTTAGCTGAGTATCAGCTTGATCATCTAGAACCCACCTTACACCAGACTGCAGCTGTGCGAAACTACCGCTACCATGCCAGTAGTGATCAACGGATGAAGATTAATATCCCGGTGCAAAAAGACTTGGCGTTTAAATGTCTTCAGACAGCAACTGATCATTTTGAAATCCAATTGGTCAATCCACAAAAACCCAGTAGCCAAACTTTACTGAGTCTGGATTTACCACCACAAAAGACTATCGAAACTTTGACAGCTTTTGCGTTAAAAACTCAATAAATAAACGGACACGCTTTGGTAAATGTTCCTGTTGATAATACACTGCATGGATGTGTTGCTCATAAAGCTCTATTTGATCTTCAAATAGAGCAATCAAGCGTCCTTGCTTTATATCTTTTAAAATCTCAAACTCAGACAATCTCGCAATTCCATGCCCGCGTAAACACAGTTGACGGACAGTTTCACCACTGGATGCTTTGATTTTTGGTTTGACAGTAAGCCTTTCTCCATTGACTCGAATCGGCCAAGTATTTAAACGGCTGACTTTGCTAAAGCCAATTTGGGTATGATTTAAAATATCTTGCGGTGTTGCTGGATAACCATGTGTAGCTAAATACTCAGGACTGGCAACGATATATAATCGGCTTTTACACAACAAACGCGCATGTAAGCTCGAATCATTAAGATCACCAAAACGTATTGCAACATCTGTCTTATGTTCTAATAAATCGATGATCTGATCGTTACTGTTTAACTCTATTTCTATTTCAGGATACAACTGAGAAAACTCTTGCATCAACGGTGCAATCACATGTAATACAAAAGGTGTCGCGGAATCCACGCGAATCAGCCCAGATGTATCACTGTCAGATTTTAATAAAGCATCTTCTGCTTCATTGAGGTCATGCACAATTTTTCGGGCTTTTGCTAAAAATAATTGCCCCTCTTGGGTCAACTTAAGTTTACGTGTTGTCCGCTCTAATAAGGTGACATTCAGTTTAGATTCAAGTCGTTGCAAGGCTCGACTTACACCTGAAGTGGTTTGTTCAAGATGCGTTGCTGCTGCAACAATCGAACCACTATCAACAATATTAATAAAAGCCTGTAATTCTTCGAGTGTAGATTTCATTGCTGTCAGCGCTCTGCTTATTGTTGATTTCTAGTCAATAATATTTTGCATATTCCTGTATTTTTCCGCAACAATTAAAGTAGCAAAATACACTCAATCTCAGAAAATAAAGTGAAATCCAGCATGACAAACATCGTTCCTCAATTTGGTGTCGGTACTTTCCGTTTAACAGGACAAACTGTGATTGACTCGGTCAAAACAGCCTTAGACGTTGGTTATCGTGCTGTAGACACTGCTCAAATCTATGGCAACGAAGCAGAAGTCGGTCAGGCCATTGCTGAAAGCCATATCCATCGTGATGATTTATTTATCACAACAAAGATATGGACAGATCATTATCAAGCCGACAAACTTATTCCAAGTCTTAAAGACAGCTTACAGAAACTGGGTACTGATGCAGTCAACTTAACCTTGATTCACTGGCCAGCGCCAAGTCTCGGAATTTCTGTTGCAGAAATGATGCATAACCTATTAGAAGCGAAAAAGCTGGGTCTAACTGAACATATTGGAATTTCAAACTTCAATATCGACTTATCGCAACAAGCCATCGCTGCTGTAGGACTTGAAAATATTGCCACCAACCAAATTGAACTTAGCCCTTATTTGCAAAATGATAAGTTGGTGAATTTTTTACAGTCACAAAATATTGATGTGACCTCTTATATGACCTTGGCGTATGGCAAAGTTTTAAATGACCCAACATTAACTGAAATTGCCAAACAGCATCAGGCTTCTAGCGCTCAAATTGCATTGGCATGGGCATTGCAGAAAGGCTTTGCTGTCATTCCGTCATCGACTAAACGTGAAAACTTAATCGCCAACTTAAAAGCACAAGAGATTCAGTTATCTGCTGAAGAAATGCAATTAATCGCACAATTGGAACGTAATGGCCGTGAGGTTGATCCTGAAAACTTAGCACCTCAGTGGGATGTTTAATTCACTAATTGAGTAAAAGTGATTTAAAGCAGCGCAAATCTTGGCTCAGGCTTTGATGAGTAAAGTTTGGTTGCTAGGTTTTTGCTTACTAGGCTTCGAAACAGGCTTTACCGCCTTTTGATCATGACTTAGATTGCTTCGCAAGATTATTTTCTTGCGAAGCTTTATTTTGTCACTTCATCAAAATAGCGGCTGAAAAGTAAATGACCATCCCAGTGATTGACCAAACGCTGTTACACCCCATCATTTTCAATATGCTGTATATTTGAGATTCCTCATGAAATTAAATTTTCCCTTACTCGCATTAGCGATTGGTGCTTTTGCAATAGGAACAACAGAATTTTCTCCTATGGGCTTTCTTCCCCAAATTGCAGAAAATTTGAATATTTCAATCCCAACCGCAGGTATGCTGATCACCGCATATGCACTCGGTGTCATGATTGGTGCACCGTTTATGACCTTATGGTTTGGACGGTTTCCACGACGTAAAGCGCTTATTTTAGCCATGATTATTTTTACCATTGGTAATATTCTTGCTGCAATTGCCCCCAATTATTGGGGCTTAATGGCCGCTCGAATCCTGACCAGTCTCAATCACGGGGTATTTTTCGGGATTGGTTCCATTGTTGCAACAAGCGTCGTACCTAAAGACAAACAAGCCAGTGCAGTTGCCACCATGTTTATGGGCCTCACCATTGCCAACATCGGTGGTGTGCCTTTAGCCACATGGGTTGGGCAGAATATTGGCTGGCGTATGTCATTTGCAGCAATCGCCTTACTCGGCGTGATTACTATGCTGTCACTATGGAAAGCCTTGCCTGAAGATAAAGCAAGCCAACGTCCTGATGTCAAAGCAGAATTAAAAGTGCTGACTCGGCTGCCTGTGGTTCTTGCATTGCTCACCACGGTGATGAGTGCAGGTGCAATGTTTACCCTCTATACCTATATTGCGCCTAGCCTACAAAACATCACCCATGCCAGCCCGATGTTTATTACCTTGATGCTGGTACTGATTGGAATTGGTTTTTCAATTGGTAATCACTTAGGTGGGAAATTTGCAGACTTGTCACTGACCAAAACATTGACCAGTTTCTTGCTGTTACTGATGGTGAGCATGTTGCTGTTCCCTATACTGGCTCAAACTCAAATTGGTGCAGCATTGGCACTGATTGTCTGGGGAGCAGCAGCCTTTGCAGTGGTCCCACCTTTACAGATGCGTGTCATGTCTGTTGCTCATGAAGCACCTGGATTGGCATCCTCTGTGAATATTGGGGCATTTAATTTAGGCAATGCTTTAGGTGCAACAGCTGGTGGCGCAGTATTGAGTATGGGCATGAGTTATGCTGCGGTGTCTATTGCAGGTGCGGTACTCACAGCTTTAGGGCTAGTGCTGGTTTTTATTCAAATGAAAATGAATAAAGCACCTGTACAACAATATAGCCATTCAGCCTAGCGATTAACAATCGTGACAAAGACTGCAAGTAACCTTTCTTTCTACATCAATACCTTAAGAAAGGTTACTTTCAATAGTTAAATGGAAAGATCTGCTAAGCATTATTTTTTCGAATATAAAGTTGTTTCGTCAATAGGGTCTGCTTCAGGATTATTGATCAAACAATGCCTATTTTAAAATATCAGGCAAAGCTGCAAAGGGTTTATTCTTTGCCAATTCTGTTTTCATTTTCTGCAACATCTGATAAGGCTGCTGTTCGACCAAAATATTGGTTAAGCTGGCAGGAATAGAGCCTTCGGGATTGGCGTGTCCAGAGGTAATGACTTTGACTTTATTGGCACCCAGTTTTTGAAAGGTCCAATCACCTGAATAATCTTTTAAACGCACATAGTCAGGATTCAGTGCTTTACCTTGCTGAATCGCAGAATTTTTAATAAAAATACTGCCATTTGCATCTTTAGACATGGTTCCTTTGACCACCATATCGCGATCTTTTAACGGAAAGGGAAAATCTAAAACCATATAAATGCTGAATTCACCTTTTTTATCATCGCGAGATAACACTTCAGCTTTGGCAACATTGGGGACCCATTTCGGTGAGTTTTTAACATCCAATACCAAAGCAACAGCACGATCAATCGGCACGTCTAATGTTGTTTCAGCTTTATAAGACAACACAGAATTACTGGCATCCTTGTATGTCCATACCTGAATGTTATTTTTATTTAAACTCAATTTGGCATTGCTTGGTAAAGCAGCTTGTGTAGTCAGGCCAAAAGCACTGATTACACAAGCAAATAACATCACTGTTTTTTTCATTTTTGAATGTTCAAAATTTGACTAATTGTTTTAATTCTATCGCATCAGATTTTAAGCTTAAATATCATTTAAGCCTAAAACGTCTTTCATATCGTATTTTTTTGCATCTTTGCCGACAACCCAAGCAGCTGCACGTACAGCACCGGCAGCAAAATTCATACGATTCGTGGCTTTATGTGTCACTTCCACACGCTCACCTTCGCCAATAAACATCACTGTATGTTCGCCCACAATATCACCACCACGAATCGTTTCAAAGCCAATGGTTTCACGTTCACGTGGACCTGTATGCCCCTCACGACCATAGACAGCAACTTTCTTTAAATCACGACCCAGTGTGTCAGCAACAGCTTCACCCATCATCAGTGCAGTACCTGATGGTGCATCTACTTTATGACGGTGATGTGCTTCAATAATTTCAATATCCACAGTATCGCCAAATACTTTAGCTGCCAACTCAAGTAATTTAATCGAAACATTCACACCCACTGAATAATTTGCAGCATAAACAATCGGTGTCTGAGTGGCAGATTGATTTAATAGCTCTTTTTGTTGATCCGAAAAACCCGTTGTACCAATCACCATCGCAACACCAGCAGCACTGCATAGTTTTAAATTATGTTCAGTGGCAACAGGCGCAGTAAAATCAATCACCACATCCACATCTTTGAGGATCTCTTCCAAGTTGCCAACCACTTTGATTCCCACAGCACCAATTCCTGCAAGCTCTCCTGCATCTGCACCAATTAATGTGCTTTCTGGACGCTCTACTGCAGCAGCAAGCTGAAAGCCTGCTTGTTGTACAGCTTGAATCAATGTACGGCCCATACGGCCACCTGCACCTACAATACCAATGCGTGGAGCTGCTGACATACGATCTTCCTAAATCTGAATTTGAAAATTTGGCTCTACTATAACAAAACTCGGTTCCAAGACGACGTTTCAATATAAAAAAATACTGTGATCTTTTTACTTGCTTTGGGATCTGTTGCGCTCATTGGTACAGAATAGCCTGAACGAATAAATAGATTAATTTTATAAAATATATCGGTAAAGCTTTGAAAAATTTACAACTTTTCAAATCCATTTCATCAAAATGCAAGAATCCCACAGCAGACTACATGCCACGAATGAAAATAATATGGCTTATAAGGAGATCAATATGCATTCGAATAAAGTGGCTTTCGCTCTGGTACTCGGCATGATGATGACAAATGTTTGGGCTGAATCAGCGCCTGCAACAACATCAACGACAACTGAAGAAAAAACGCTTGCTCAACCCAATAGCAACACAGCATCTGAACCTCAAAACAGAAGTTCGTGTCGAAGATATTGATGCACCAATCATCGAATAATAAGTACCTATTTTTCAGCGGTTGAGGGTATCTCCAATACCTTCAACCTCTCATTTTAAAAATAACTCAATTCAATTGTAATTATCATCATAAAAATTAGGCACTACAGCCAAACATCAACACTTATATTATTTTTAAATTATCTAAAAACTGCTTGAAATGTGTATTAAATTACAGCTAAAAATAACTAAAAAACAAAATTTAAATTTTTCAGATCTGTAAGGTCTGTTAATAATTCGTCTATGTTTGCGATTTTGCGTTTTTTTAACTGATACTAGGCACAAAATACCAAATCTAGTCTTTCTAAATAATGACAAACATCGTTTTGCAAAATAACGATGTAGTAGCAAAATACGCTACACTAAAAGCGCTTGGACGCAATCATAAAAAGCATATATCAAAGGAAATACCATGCAACTCAAAAAAATCATTTTAGGATTGATGATGACAACAACTGTTTCACTAGTTTGGGCCGAAGACACCACACCGCCTACCGCTCCATCATCAGAATCATCGACACCAGCAAACACATCCCGCGGTGATACTCCCCCAAGATGATAATTCAATAGATGCTGCCCCGGATGACAACGAATTTGATTTATCACCATCGGATCAAGCATCAAAATAAAAAAAACGGAGCAACAAGATCTGTTGCTCCGTTTTTTACATATTCAATGTTTAGCTTGCTAAATGAAAAGATCTAAACTCAATTAGTCAAATAAACGATCGAAGAAAGATTTTTTCTTCGGTGACGATTTATTGTCATCACTTTCCATCGTGGCTTGAAGTTCTTTCAATAGCTCACGTTGACGGCTGGTCAAATGTACAGGTGTTTCCACCACAATACGGCAAAGTAAGTCACCTTGCATACTGCTACGTACAGGTTTTACCCTTTACCACGTAGTCGGAACATTTTACCGGTTTGTGTACCTTCAGGCACTTTCAAACTGACTCGGCCATCCAATGTTGGAATTTCAAGTTCTTTACCTAAAGCAGCATCTGCGATACTAACAGGTACATCCATATATAAGTCTGCACCATCACGTTGGAAGATATCGTGCTCACGTACTACGACTTCAACGTATAAATCACCAGATTGACCATCACGAATCGCTTCACCTTTACCCGTTAAGCGAACGCGATCACCATTATCAACACCTGCAGGAATAGTAACTTCAAGAGTTTGCTGACGATCTGATACACCTGAACCATGACATTTGCTGCATGGATTTTAATAATTTTACCTTGTCCACGACAGGTACTACATGTCTGCTGAACAGAGAAGAAGCCTGTTGCATACGCACTTGACCTGCACCCATGGCCAAGTCTTA
>MQUG01002916.1:0-11314 GCA_007213375.1 Steinernema feltiae | reverse complement strand
ACTCGTGCGCGTTGGTTGAGACGCGCTAAAAGCTCCCACGTGAGTTGCTTCGAGATGTGCTTTCGGCCTGGCAGTTGGAAGAAAGATTGAGTTTTTTGGGCATATTTGTTTCAAAGACCCAAATCCGGCTGCACCGCGCAGCAGATCTGTTTGCAAAGGAAACGCGTACACGACTCGGTCGTTCCCAGAACGCGGTGAAAAGCTGCAAATACTCGGAGAAACGCAGCAAAAAACGCATCAGGGCATAACCTCGTGTTGTTTACACCAAAAAGCGTCAATTTCTAATTTGTTGTTATTCACGCGACATAGCAAAAACGACCCAAACAGCGGAAATGGAACATTGAAGCGCATGTTTTGAGCATGTAAATAGAAGATAAGCAGAGCAAACATCTTCATCTTTGTGTACTCTTGCGAGAGGCTTACCACTCCTTCTCCATTAAGCTGTTTTCGATTGTGTTCAGAAGATGCGACAGAAAATTGAGTAGGCGAAGTGAGCATGGGACAAGTTTGATAAAATACGGAAATCGGAAATCGAGGAACGTTTTCTGATCAAAATGGCCAAAGTGCGGACGAACGTTCAAGGTGAACGCAATCCCGCAATCCAGATGATTGCCTCAGAGAAATGGCACGATCTAAAGGTTTCACAGCAATTGGAACGGAGTAGGACTTCTGTTAAGTGCTTCTGCTCTCTGCTAATCTGCCATTTTTTGTTGTTAGCACTATCAGCACTGCGTTACAAACGGCCAGAAAAGTGCTGCACTATCGACTACAAACCGCAAAATTGTGGTTTTTCAAACGTTTTGGTTAAGATACTACAAAACATCGACCTTTTCGGTCAAAACGGCGTTTTCTAAACCAAATGAGGCGCAAAATGCCAATTTCTACGATCAGCCGCTCAGAGGACACCTGAAACCGATCTGATCGCCTCAATCCAGGATAGAATGACCGATAGGACTCGATTTGAAGATTCAAAGAGAGTGAATCATCCATGAAAATTCAAAAACAACTCCGGATTGATACATTCGCAACGCGCGAACATTTCGCTGAATGCGCCGCCGTAAACAAGAATTACACGCTCGCGCTCACAAATCCCTCATCATCGACATCAAAGGCGAAATGCGCGCGCGCAAACAACGAATGAGTTGTCATCGAGTGGTTTAAAAGTAGTACGAGACGCCGAACCAAGACGCTTTCGGAAGAGTTGGCACCCTTCGCCTGCTGATACATCGCGCCTGTTTGTTAACAACCGGGAGAAGCCTTGTTTTACGCACAGGGTTGGCTTGTATGCGCGCGCGGATACGAGAAAATGAATAATAATGACACATTTTGGAGCAACAAACGCGACCGTCGCTGTTGACAACATGCATTTCATCGCGCACATTTCACCTAGAACCACAAATCACGTTTTCAGGCCGGCATTTGAAGGATGACAAAATTTCGTCTGCGTGGCCTAGATGTCCTAGAATTTTGATATTAGCGCCAAAGTTGATTGATTGAACAATCGGTGGTGCTGTAACTATAACGGTTTGCATAGAGCGCGACCACTTGGTCCTGAAATCTGACCTTCAGCTTGATCGCGTCATCTTCTTCAATTGTAACCATCTGAAATCACAATCCAAAGCAATTATTTCGCCGATTTTTAGCCACGAATGGGAGGACGCGCATGCAAATATCCGTAAATATCAATCAGTTTCGTCATCAGATGCCACTACAGAAGAACTTTTTTTATTTAGGTACATTTTATTAGATACAAAATACAAAAATACGATCACCACAGATCCTTTCTTCCACTGCGAGGCCGACGCTCTCGAAATCGATGTGATTGCTGTCGTATATCCGTTGTACTGTAGCACTTTGACCGTTCTTCGCCGAAACTGACTATTTTCGGCCGTTTCTGATGGCAGGAGAGTTCTTCTCGACCTCGAATTGGTCTAGAATGGCCATGGAAACACAGGTTAGCGGCTATTTGGCCGAAAAAAGGCAAAAAATGGTCATTCGCTGACCAATCTTGGACTTGGGCGTTCGCGTGCAACCGCACATCGCGATTTTTCATCGATTCTTGGCTATTCAGCCTTTTTTGGAGCGATGTCACTGTCCCTTTAAGCAATCCCAAACCATCATCTTATTTCCCTCCTCGGGCAATTCTCGGTGTTTTCGCATGATTCCGAGACTATGAGCGTTCACCGCGACCTCGGTTTAGTCTAGGACGGTCCACGAAACACAGAACTGTGGCCTATTCGCTTGCAACGGCACATGTTTGATCGTCGCGCGTTCGAACAGCTACTGTTCGAACGTATGACATTTCCACCGTTCGAACTCCGTCGGCTTAATGCGTCGTCACCCTTCGATTTCACTTCGACAACGCTGCGCGATTGTATCAAAACAGCGAGCGATCAGCTGTTGGGAATGTCTTTTTTTTTTTGCGATGTGCCGGTGAGAGACGTGGGCGCTTGTAATGAATGTAGCAATGAATTTCAAAATTAAGATTTTGAGGCATTCCGGACGTCGTTGGCTGCATGCGGCCGTTTTTGTGTTTTTGAGGCAGTTATTATTTGAGAATAGGGTTTCTTTGTTGGTGTTAACTCAACTCGTGTCAAACGCATTAAGAGCATCATTGCGGACCTCTCGGTGGTATGACGGCTCTCGCTGTATTGTTCGCATTTCTCTCTAACTCAAAAATTCACTCCAGGGTTTTTTTTTTGCCGAGTAGCGTACCGCTGACGCGTTTTTGCCATCCGGTACATGTGCCGTATTTTATCTTCGTTCTGTGATGACCTGTCTTCCTATCGCTCGCATCGGGCGAACGACCCTCTTGTATATTTTATAAATACAAACATTTACGCGAGCGCGCATAATTAACACCTCGCCATGCATAACTTTCGCTTTTTCCAGATCAATCCAAACTAATAAGAATGGAAGACGAAGAGTGTGAGCCATCTCCGATAGTTTGCGCCCAGTCTGACGATGAAGATGATGATGCGGTCTTTGATGAGAGAAGCAGCACCTCAGCAGAGAGGGTTTGTTATTTGGCTAGGATTCATTTAAGTCAATCTTGAATTGTAGAGTGAGAGTACACTCACTGAAGCTGAAAACTCCGCTGCCACAGTCATCACAGTAAAGGCGAAGTCTATCGCTCAGCAGTTCGAAGAACGCAGTCGTCAAAATCAGATAGCTGCTACGAGTAACCTTGCGGCTCAGCGTAAGCCGACCAAGTTCCCAACCAAGGCTCTGCCGCGTGCTCTGCAAGCACCAGTGACTCCTATAGCTCCTCCGCCAGTAGCTGGACCGAACCCTAACATTGAGGAAAAGAAGATCGGAAGTGTCAGGTTGCTCATGGCTCGCTGGGAAGTCAGTTCGCTCACGGGCGCTGTTTTGCACCCGGATCAGAAGGATCAAGACCTTCTACAATCAGCTGTCGCAATGGCCAAGTCGATCAACAGACCGAAGTTCACCCAATATCCTCAGTCTAGAGCAGTGCGCGATGCTGATGTTCTACAGGAAGAGCCGGCTCTAATTGATGCGGAAAATGAAACGGCGCCTGTTGTAGCCAGTGCCATATCTCAAGCAAAACAAGCCGAAGTAATGGAATCGACGGATTCGCCTTGTCACAAGTCGCCGCGTCTGAACATCAGTCAGACATCTGTCCATGATTCGTCAACGATCACAGCATGTTCTCCTGAAGAAGTTCTAGAAGAGGACGATCAGATCGACGATGATGACTTAGATTCGGAGACCGAGACCTCAATTATTCCCAAAGAACTTGGGGAAGACAGCTACATCGACAAGCAGTTCGGATTCATGGATGGTTCTCCCTACAAGACGGGAAACGCTTGCCGGCTTGCTCCTCTCGCCGAGGTCGAACAGTGCCGCACTCCTCAAGCCGACAATGTGAGCTTGCTGGACGCGATCAATACAGAAGTGCGCAGCAAAGTTGAGACCCCGCGAGCAGCTCCATATTCTGAGGTCCAGACAACTCCGTCGCTTGCCCACTCTATTAGCTTCTACCGCAAGCGACGAGCGGAGGCCAAGACTCCTTCCGGTCCAGTTATTGCTATCGGAAGCACACCAAAGGTCGCATTGGAAGTGTTGAAGGAAGTCGAGCACCAATCACCGGATGAAGACAACAATCGCGTCAACCATGTCATGCTGAAGCGAATCGAAGAGACAATCACAGTGGAAGAGGAGCACATCAAGCAAGCGACGCGTGCATTCGCTCACTGTCGTGGAACTCCCGAGTTTCGAGGAAGTCGTGAGGAAGTCGATGCTCAACGTGCTCTCCTAATCTCTCAGGAGCGACGCAAGACGCTCATTGCCGAACGCGATCGCCTGGTCAAGAATCCCAAGGAAGTGCGTTTGAGTGGGCCGCGTGGGTCTCTAGTCATTTCCGAAATGACATTTCGACTCACACGGGTCTTTCTCAACGCTCACATAAATGCCAGCAACGGTAAAAGCAGATGTGGTATCTGTCCTTTATGATTGTGTTCATTGTAGACGGTATGTTGTACTACTTTATTGCGCTGATCAAGTACGACGACGTCGTTGAGCACACGGCAATGGTAACAAGTGACGATGGTCTGCGTAGCGGTCAAATCGGATTTTCCCACTACCTGCAACTGAAACGCTTGCGACCGGACTTCAAGATCCGAGTGGAAATTCACGGACTGAAAACTCAACGCGAACTGATTTCACATCACGATAAATACAGATCGAGACGCGGATCGACATCGAAAGGATCAAAGTCCAAGCACTTGTCCAAGTCAAAGTCATCGAGTTTTTGTAAGTTAACTTGTTTTTGCACGCCACCTGTTCTTTCTTACCTTTCGTTTGATCTGCTTTTCTTATCATCACTTTTCCAGCTGCTGAAGCACTTATGGGCAACGATGCGTCATTCCAGAAGCTCGGAGAATTAACACTGGATATCAATTTGGTCAAGCAACAAAAATTCGCTCTTAATGACGTCCAATACCCGTTGGATGGGTCCGCTGTAATTCACATGCGCTCTAATGCCGAAGAGGGCCGTGCCGTGACACACCGAGGATTTTTGAGTCTATACGAAACTATCCAATGGCTCGGATCGTGGAATCGATTGTGGTGTTTATTGTCCGACGGGAAACTCCGATTTTGGCGATATCCCGAAGATGAAGATACGAAGGTAAATTACCAGGTGCGGTCTGCCAGTCTAATCCAGCCACACTATTTCAGGAACCTTATTGCGAATACGATATGCGTTGGTGCATTAACGAAGTGGTACCAACTCCAGAAGACGTCAAATCATTCCAACACTCAATGCAGATGGACATGTCACTCCCTGCTGCTGAGGACGCACCTTGCGAGAAGATTAGGTTCGTGTGATAATTGGATATTCCATTGCCAATGGTGACATTTCAGGGTTCTACTTGCAGCCGACACAAAGGAGTCAATGGGCGTGTGGGTCGTAGCCCTGAACAGAACTATCAGGGATCGCTTGCTATGGAGTGGGGGCATTGGAAGATAGAGAGGGCGGTAACCCTTACTAGATGATTAAAAAATCTTTTGTTATTTATGGAGCGGAAGATAATCTTGTTTTTCATTTGCTTTGCGATACTCATATAGTAATGTATGAATACATCTTTTTGCGTCTCGCCTCTTGACTTTATACTGATTGATCATACTCACTTTGATTAAAAACGTTTGTATAATGCTGTAATAATGCACATTTGTAATGTCGCTGTCCGATCCGATCGCTGTTACAGACAAATGGAAGGTTTCTCTGACTTCCTGTAAAGTCAAGTGTTTACGCCTTCTTTTAAATAGCTCGGGCGCAGCTCGGAGCAGTGAAACGTTCGCATCACAAAATCGCATGTAGAATCTCTTCGCATCGTTGTTGTTCCAAACACCATTGACAACGTTCTGAGTTGCGAGACGTTAATCCCGGCATCATCGTTTGAATCCTTCCGGGTGAGAATCGCATCGAAAAAAAACAACGCGACCAGTCGACCGCGCGCAACCGCAAAACACAAAAATCCGATTTTTACCTTCGTTCTCCACTCTAAATATCTACGGTACGCGACAACTCGGCGCCCGAACGATTCGGCGCCAGGACCCTACAAAGCCTGGTAACAAAACTGTAGGTTACTGTAGGTTTGCATCGTTGTCATTCAGATTCAGCGCGCGTCAATCACGTATCGCGAGTCAATTCCAAGGCTTTCGTTTGAATTCTTCTGGTGAGAATCGAAAAAACGATTTGCCGCATCAATCAGTCGACCGTGCCGTTGAAAATAAAAATTGCGAATTCTCAAGTTGCCACCGCATAACGATTGAGCTTCACTTTCTCCGCTCTATCTGTCGGCTCCATTTCGAGACAGAAACTCCATGACGTGACATCCATGCGTCCACAAACCTGCAATTCAGACATGCATGTGACGCGTCATCGTTGTGTGAGAAGCACGGGTGAAGCCAGTTGCCGTGGCAAGCAGTCGTCGATCGGTTGGTGAAGCAGTTTAGTGTCGTTAGCGCGTGCGCAATTTGAAGCGAATAGTGACCATCATGGCTGCCAACAATAACACGACGGGTATGTAATCAGCGGATGACCTGCGTTGTATTCAACGTCCGTGTTTTTGCAGGAAAAAAGGTCGATGAATTGCCCGTTGGAACGATTCTTGCCGGAAAGTTCAAGCTCGTCGAGTTGGTGCTGAATCATCCGGCTCTCGGGCTCACCTACAATGCGATTAATCAGGCCGGCGAAGGATTTATCATCAAAATTGACGATGAGATGAATTTGCTCTCGTTCGTGCGCTCGGAGGCGGGATTCCTTCAAGCCGCAATGAGGATCAACGCACACGAGCACTTCGTCGAAGTGGTACACTCCGCAAAGTTCCAGAAGATTATCTACTTTGCAAGCAAATTCCGCCCTGGTCCGAGTCTGCAGGATTGCCTCTGCTCGATGAAGGAAGGCAAATTCTCGCCTGGAACTGCTGTACGCGTTGGTTATTGGATTCTGAAGGTTTGAAATGTTTTCTCCCCTAATTTTTGAGCATTTTCTTTACTTCCAGGGACTTGAAGCTACGCATTCTCTGAGCTATTTGATGCGACGAATCGACCCAAATGTGATCAAATTCGACGTCGCGCAGAGACAGATCTACTTCAGTGATCTGAGCTCAACGCGTTTGGATCCAGTGAAACTCAAGATCCAAGCTCCGATTCGCTGGGCCGGCTCGAAACTCTACGGACCTCTGCAGCATCACAGCGGTGGATCAATTGGCGCCCGTCACGACCTCGAATCATTGGTCTACTTGCTCGTCGACATGACAGTTGGTCGCCTGCCTTGGGAAGGAACTCCACCAGATATGATCGGCTCTGTGAAGCGTCAAACCGTAACTGATCAATCGTTGTTCGCTGGGTGTCCGACTCAATATGCTGCTGTATACACCTACGTTTCGTGCCTATCGGAGAATGAAATGATCGACTACGCGAAGATTTATGGGAAGATGGAAGAAACTTGGAAGCTCCATGGCGTGAAAGATGTGGCTGAATCCTACGATTGGGAAGCTCATATGAAGCCATTGGAAGAGGCGGAGAAGGAGCCGTCCAAGGCCACCTAATTGATTTTGATGTGCTTAACGAATGAATTTCTTGGTGTCCGCTGATTTGATGCAAGTTTTTCGTCCACAAAAGCTATTTATTTTTTAATTTTAGGATTGGTAATCAGCCGGCATAAAGCTACGTTTATCAGGCTCAGTTTGGGAAGGCGTGTCATCACTGACATCAGTAGCCCCTTTCATCATTGCCTGAGTTCGTTGAATATTGGGGGGGCTAATTACCCAATCACAGGTGGATTACTTGCGATTTCGGTTTCGTCCACCTGCGCTTGATCCTATCAGCGGCCGATTTCAGCAAGCCTCTAAGTATGTCGCGGCCGACAAGAAGTGCGGCTACACCGAATGTGCAGCCTGCGAGGTACTCGATGCCGATGTACACTAGGAACAACAGCAGAGCGAGTACGGGCGCCGAACACATGGCTCGACACCAGCAGCGCTTAGAGCACGTGAGCATCATTTATTCTGAAAGAGACGCATTTAGTTGAGGCGGCGAAAAGGCGCGTAATTAAATAAAAATTGAAAATCAAAATATTCGAGAGCGAAGGGAAGCGATTGCGCAAATCGAAACTGATTGATGCAAGCTTCGCCTCTCGCTCGCAACTGTATATTCGCCTCTCGCTCGCTACATTTTTGAATTTTTGAACGGGAACGAGCGGGAGGTTGATTTCTTACCTTTCGTTGGGAACGTTCCTGGCTTGGGGGTTAAGATGGGCCATATTGAGACGTTTGTTGACTGTGTTGGTGTCTGAAATTGGGGCTTGAGGAATAAATTAGGGAATTCTTACTGTTTTGAAGAAGCGGTCCTCGTCGTTGATCGATTTGATTTGATTGATGAATGACGGAATGAGAGGCGCAACAAATAAATTAACTAGCGAGTGATGCTCAAATGAAGGTGTGACGTTAGCACTGCACTGCGAACAGTCCAGCGCATGACCAGCGCTCTTTATTCGGCGCACGAACTGCAATGTCTAGACGAATCTCCTCATCTTCTGCACGTGCTAGACAAATTCACTGCTCCGCATTCGCTCCCCTGAGCGGTTGATCGCTCTGGTCGGTACGATGTCTCTTCGCCTGGACAATCTGATCGACCGCCTCCTGTCGGTGGGTCTGTCCGGTGGCACCTCACTGACCCGCTGCGTTTTCGAGGAGGAAATCGTTCTGCTCTGCAACACGGCGCGCAGCGTCTTCCTCTCGCAGCCGCCGCTCCTCGAAATAGAGCCGCCGATCAAGGTTAGTCGCCGGCGTAATCACGTGCAAATTCTATAATTTCAGAATTCAGGTTTGTGGTGACATCCACGGCCAGTATGCGGATCTCTTGCGACTCTTCAATCGCTGTGGTTTCCCGCCCGACTCGAGCTACCTCTTCCTGGGCGATTATGTCGATCGTGGGAAGCAGAATCTGGAGACGATCTGCTTGCTCTTCTGCTACAAGATCAAATATCCGGAGAATTTCTTCCTCCTCCGCGGGAATCACGAGTGTGCAGCGATCAATCGAGCCTACGGATACTACGACGAGTGCCAGCGTCGCTATAGCGTACGTTTGTGGCAGGTTTTCCAGGTTTGCTTGCCGTTTTCTAGTATTTTTCGGTGAAATTCGCATTTTAGGACGTGTTCAACTGCCTCCCTTTCTGTTGCTTGATCGCCGGCAAGATCTTCTGCATGCACGGCGGTCTCTCGCCGCAGATCAACAACTGGGATCAAATCCGCACGATTTCGCGTCCAATCGATCCGCCGAATCCTTCGATTCAAATCGATCTGCTGTGGGCCGATCCGGACAAGTGGGTTAATGGATGGCAGCACAACTCTCGCGGCGTCTCCTACGTCTTCGGCTCTGATGTGGTCAACAAGTTCTGTCAAAGCATGGACATTGATATGGTCGCTCGGTGAGTTAACCGCATGGGAGCCAAAATGTGTAAATGAGTTTTTCAGCGCTCACCAAGTGGTCCAAGATGGCTACGAATTCTTTGCCAACCGCAAACTCGTCACCTTGTTCAGCGCGCCGCACTACTGCGGGGAATTTGACAACGCCGCAGCTGTGATGACCGTCAGCGATCAACTGCTCTGCTCGTTCGACGTTCTCCGTTCTACGCACAAGTCGTTGAAGATGAAGCATCGTAATCAATAAAGAGTTTTACTTTGTGCTACGTTTATTGCCAAGACTTTTGTAATTCATCAAAATAGAGTTGTTTCTGTTGTTGGGCGTCCTGCCTGACGATCAGAGGCATATTGTTGATCGTTTGTGTCAGCTCGTCAGCGGCTTCGACTTGAGCGCGCTTGCAGCACGCGAATCGACCGAGATGTCGTATTACGGTAAACTTTAGCTTTGGATGCGTCCTAAACTCGTGTTTTGAGTGCTGTCGGGTGATTGCTCTCGCTTACCATATCAAAATTACAGGGAAAAGGACGCAAGAAAGCGAGCAGACAAACTCGTAGAAACTGGCGATGAGATCAGTCCAGAAATTGCGAATTTCGGAGAGCGAGAGAAAGTAGAGACTGACGAAAATGTAGGTGTTTCTGTAAATGCGGCCCTTGTTGCCTACAGTACGAATTTGTGGACTTACACAATGACGTTCGCGACCATAAGTTGTAGAAGTTGGTGACCGGTGCGGATATTTTCGGAAATTTGGAATCTTTTCGTTAATTCCTGGTTGGGACTGGATAGGTACTGTCGCTTGTTGTAGGAGCTAATGAAGAACATCACGAGGAAGATCTGCAGCATACAGTACTGTTAGTTCCGAGCTACCGTAAGACAAAACTGACCGCAACGCTCGAGATGTTCAACGTGAGCAGAATTATGAGGTCAACGGGCACCTTCAACGATCCCTCTCTGTAAACCACCTTCCCTTCGTTGACATCCGACTGATTCATGCGCAGCTGGGTCATGGTAGCAATTCCAAGATTGAACAACCACAGAAGAACAGAGCTGATTACGGTAACGTGGGTGTACGAAGAATGCTCGTATTTGTGAGCGTATACGGTAGCAAAGATGCGTTCCAACGCGAGCAGGATCGTGCCATCCATGATGAGAATAACGAAGGCGTTGTGTAGCACGGATAGCACGTGCAGTACCGTTTCGTGGTCATCGAGAAAGTGGAAAACCGTGTTAAGCAGGACTGGAATGCGGAAGATGGTGAGTAGGCTCAAACCCACAGCAAACGTTCCCTGAAAATATTTCATTTCGCTTAAAAATCCAAAAGAATTCCGACTTACAAGGAGAATTCTCAGGTTTAGATGGAATACGGTACGTTGGAGAAGGATCAGAAAGTAGAGGTTCAGGAACGGCGCTACAAAGTCGATGATCAACTCGATGCAGTCGAGATAGTCCACTTTAACGTACGGAAGCATGCCTGCAAATGAGTATGAGGATTAGTAGGAGCACACGTAGGACAGACGCGAGAAGCAGCGCGCCAGGCGATGACGAGCCTTCCCACCTTTGCAGATTCAAAAAAGTCAGCTACAATCACAACTGCACAAGCGCCAAAAATAGCGCGAAAACCAATTAACGTCGGGAACCGGCTGCCAGCAGCTCACCGGGTGGAAACGCTGTGAAAAGACACGTCTGGTGACCAGTGATTGCTGACGATTCAATAAGACGAATGAGGCACACTTGTCCTGTGGGCACTCGGGTAGTAATTCACTCAAGGCGGTCACATAACAAAAGGTTAAGAAACGCGAAAACACGCGATCGAGCTTAAAGTTTAGTTGAAGGAGGTTGTAGTAAATTGAAGTTTATTGCT
>MQUG01002904.1:0-10389 GCA_007213375.1 Steinernema feltiae | reverse complement strand
TTTTGAACCGGAGATTAATTGAATTTTTATTAACAAACAAGTCATTTAACATATTAACATTAATGTATTATCCATATTGCATATCCATAGCCATATTAACAACAAAAATTGTGAACAATAAAAAAATGCATTGATTGACCATTAATGCACTGATTTTGGACGGTGTCAACTCGAAAATTTTTGTCATCGACGCGTTGCACTTAACTACTTTTTCTGATTTTTGAATGACATTTTCTAGAGTTTTTTGTTCGTCTTCTCTTGGGGTTTTTTTAACCATACACTTTTAATTATGAACATGATTTTTTAGCACACATATTACAAAATTATAGATTTTTTGCATCTTACGGTTACGGTTTTTAGTTTGCATAATCAATTTAACAGTAAAAACTTTCATCGGTTTTCATCACAAAGTTCTAGGAATACTCAAACAATTTTTATGACTTACAAACGTAATTTTACAATGCTGTTAAAAATTTTTGGCAGCATTGTTTGATATGACAATTTTTGCGCCGTTCCAAAACTTCCCCATTACTCAATGTGTCAATAGTTAAGCTTTGTTGGGTTTTTTTCTCTTTATCATTCAGATTTTCGAACGTTGTGCTGAGCGAACAGAAGTAACTCAAAGCCACAGGATTTTA
Organism: Steinernema feltiae; assembly: GCA_007213375.1. Classification (NCBI taxonomy): domain Eukaryota; kingdom Metazoa; phylum Nematoda; class Chromadorea; order Rhabditida; family Steinernematidae; genus Steinernema; species Steinernema feltiae. The sequence continues at coordinate 9,751 of MQUG01002904.1, read as the reverse complement.
ATTTAAAATTGTCCGTATTGTGAAGGTTTTGATTATCATACGAGATATTCTGATTGTTTTTTAGTATTGTGAATTTAATTGATGACCAACTGCGCCTGCGCCGTTCAAAATAGAATTTTTGGCGTTTTGTGTTCGACTCAAAAGACGAAGGCAACTTTGGTTGGCAAAGGCTTATGAGGAGCAATTATTGAGCAAAATTAGGTCAAAGAATTGATGAGGAATTTATTAAATTTAAAAACATGGTTTTGTGACTGCAGCCGTCCTAATCCAGTTGTACAGCGCTTCTGTTTCGGTTTTCTAGCTTGCAATGCGAAGTTTTAATTTTCTTGACGACTTCGTCTCTTTTCTTCCAAAAATGTCAGTACAGGTTGGCAATGCATGGTTTTTCGTTGTACACTTTCACATCGCAGAAAGAAAAGTCAAATCGTTTAATTTCTCAAATTCAATTTAAAAAAATCAAATTCAATTCGGTTATTTTGGCAGCGACACAAAGTTTTTGCAGTTTTTTTAACAAAACCAATTTGCACATTCGGCGTTGCATGATGAAGCATTTTTTTGATGTCAAATTTCTTTTTTTCTTCAAATTTTTGCAATTTTTAAAAAAATAGTAAAATTGTATTTGAGACGCATCACTTTGTTTTCATTTTTGTAATTTGCTTTTATAAAAACAAAATTAGATGATAAGAATAAATACATTTTTGGCAATCTTACCCGGAAGCAAATCTGCACAAATTCACTGGGAGTGCAAGGTCAGTATTTACTCACCAAATGAATTTTTGCACCCGTTTTTCGACATAAAATAATCTTTGAAATTTTTTTATCAGATATATCGGAGTTAATGGACGGGGTTAAAACGTTTTTGGCGACAACCTCTGCGAAATTTAACAGTCTTGGTATTGTTTGCGGTTTACATGGTGCTGCACGTGATAGCAAAATATGAATCTGCGATTTATTGAGCATAAATTTAAATTTTTGTGAAATGGCATAAGACACAATCGTATCATTTCTCAGATTCGAGTAAATTTTTCACAGAAATAAAATCTGCGCAAATTCACTGAGAGTGCAAGTTTAGTATTTATTCACCAAATTTCAACAATTACATTTTTGCGCCCGTTTACCGCATCTAACAGAATCACTCAAACGACGGTTTCTCAGTGATTGAGTGTTAAATTGGAGTTGCGCGACTAGGTTAAAAGATTTTTGACAAAGGATTTTACAGCCACAAAATTTAACTAGGAAGTCTCCGTAGCAGTCTTGGTTTTGTTTGCCGTTTACACAGTGCTGAAAATTGTAAGTGTGCGATTAGTTTAGCGCAAATGTCATTTTTGTCGAGTCGTGTCCGACATAAAAATCACAACAAAGTTGGCTGTTGGTTGACTTTTAAATTTTTGGTTGTTGACGATATCGCCTCACCTCAGCTCACATTTGAAATTTTTGCAATCAAGACGTTCTTAAATCCTAATTTTTGATGTTCTGATAAAATCGCCAATTTGAAGATCTAAAGAAAGCAGAAGGTAAAAAGTGTTGTGAAACGTAATCTGACAAAACTGTACTCTTTGTAGTTTCATTTAGTTCTCAAGAAGTTTCAAAGGGGAAATGTAATATAATGTTGAGTTTGTGATTACATCGACACTGTTTGATATAAAATAAACGATTGTTCATCAATTTAGAAATTTTTGGTCGCTGCTCTTTTTGGTCAGCATTCGGAGACTAGGTTTTGTTTGACGTTTGAGCATTTGTGAACTATCTGAAAAGGCGTCACATTCGATTTGTCAATAAATTTCAATTTTTGCTCGAAACGCTTTACAATAATGAAAATAAGGAAATAATTATTATGTTTGTAATTACGACAGCAGTTTGAAAACTAACGAAATTGTTCATCAATTTCGAAATTAAAGTTTTAGTCGTTGCCCTGGGTAACAAATTCAATTATTCTATTTGTCGTTTTTTATTTTTTTGTAAGCATGAAGTAAGCATATTTGCCTCAAAATTGCATGCTTTTCAATCATTTTAATAAATGTTCAAGGACTTTATAAGATTGGCACAGCCTGAGCCTTCACAGACTTTGTTTTGTTTAGCTTTTGAGGAGTTTATGTCAAGGTGTATACACGCTATTCAATTCAAATTTTGCCATGAACATCATGTTTAAAATGACGAAATTATTTTTTGGTATCAGCATCATTTCTTTGTTACCTCAATTTTGCGTTTTTGAGCCAATTTGTCCCCTTAGAAATTTTTCTTTCATTTTTGCAATGTATTGAAAAAGCCAATTTTTTTACTCTTTCGTCCTTTCAACAACACATTGCTAACTCTTTTACCCATCGCTTAACGCGGACAATGTTCCACCCAAATCCCCCGTCATCTAATGTCTTAATGATTGCTTTGAGTAACCGACTTTCCTCTTAATCTATTTGTCGTTTTTTGTGTCTATGATTTCCTAAATCAGTGATTTTTAGAGTTATTTGGTGACTCATTCAGTTGATGTTCAATAAGATTGGCAGGCAGCACAGCGTAAGCTTTCAGAGACTTTTCCTTAACGTTTGAGCGGACTATCAAAGGTGTACATAGAATTCGTATAATTTTTCAATTTTTTGCCACGTTTTGTTCCAATTTTTCAATTTTTGCCCCAGTTTTGGCATCAAAATCATGTATTCGTCAATTCAATTCTGCGTTTTCTGCGTTTTTGGGCAATATATTTGCCTTGGAATTTTTGGCGCCCTCAAATTAGCAATTTTTCTTTTAATTTTTGCAACATGAAAAACCTAATTTTTTGCCTTTTCGTCCTTTGAAAAGCACATTGCCAACTCTTTTCCCATCGCTTAACTCGGACAACGTTCCAGTTCCACAAACCCAAACCCCCCGTCATCGAATGTGTTAATTGTTGCCCTGAGTAACCGACTATCTCTTAATCCATTTGTCGTATTTTTTCGTTTTTTGCGTCTATGATTTCTTAGATCAGTGAATTTCCGAGTTATTTGGTGACTCATTCAGTTGATATTCAATAAGATTGGCAAGCAGCACAGCCTGAGCTTTCAGAGACTAGATTTTGTTCGACGTTTGCGCAATTGTGGACTATCAAAGGTGTACATGCAATTCGTATAATTCTCAGTAATTTCATTTCATAAAGGATTTTAAAAAGAAAAACCAGAAAAGGATTTTATACAATTTTTAAGGTTTTTTTAATCATTTAATAGTTCTGGATTTCCTGCCAAGGAGTATACTATGTGCCAATATCAGTTTTTGGCCATAAACACAAGTAATTGCTTTAAAATGAAGAAATTACTTTTTTTGGCATCAGAATCTTGGATTTGTCAACTGAATTTTTGCAATGGATCAATGACTCTGCAATCTTTTCAATCATGCAAATCACTGTAAAAGCCAACATTTTTTGTAATTTTTGGTTTTGTTTAATTGTTGAATTTTGTAAAAGTTTTAGAGATCTTGTAAGGGTGCCATGCCATTTCAATTTTTGCAGAAACATTCACACATCAATTTTGCGTTTCTGGGGCTCTGTTTGTCCCCCTGGAATTTGCAATTTTTCTTTTATTTTTGCAATATATTCAAAAAAGCCATTTTTTTTGCCTTTTCGTCCTTTGAAAAGCATATTGCCAACTGCGCTCCGTGAGAAATTCCCATCGCTTAACGCGGACAAAGTTCTGCGCCTCCACCCAAATCCCCCGCCATCTAATGTCTTAATTCCTCTCTCGCTCGCGCGTCTTCCCCTCCGCAGCGTTGCACGCCGCAGTCATTTTACTCATCACTCGATTGCGCTCCCAATTGTCAACGCCGCCGCCGCTGCCTAATTACGCATTCATCGTGGGGACACGCGGAGACGCGCTTCGTCGACGTCTTCGCTGATTGGCTTCCGAGCCGGAAGTTCACAACTTTGTGTTTATTCTTGAAAAATCGGGTTTTTCGTCTGAAGCCTCGCCGCCCAGATGCTAATGTTTACATTTGGCACGCGGGCTGGTTGAGTGCGACTCGTTGCGATTTGAGGTTTTTGTGCGCTTGACGCTGTGTTTGCCGTCTGTCATTGGTTTTTTGAGCTCCTACTTTTAGTAGTTTGTTCCCTCCAATGTTTTCCCCCAAATCTGAGGACGCTACGTCATACTAAGACTAAAAGAAAACTAGGCAAATCTTCTTGATACCAAAATGTTACAATTTTTGTTACAAGTTACAAAAAAAAATTAAAATTTTTGAATTACAAATTCACAATCTTACAACAATTGCAATTTTTCCAAATTTTTTCTACTGTACATTGCAGTTTTGAATTTTTGCCCTCTTAAGCGTCGTGCATACTTTGCCCCAAATCTGAGGAAGTTACAACTAGAAGAAAGCTAGGCTAAATTTTTTGATATCTCAGCTTGGAACCCAAAATCCAGTTTACATTTTTGCCCACTAGCCACTTTTTTCTCACTGACATTTTTGCCTCCTGGTCGGTCGAGTGCCGACATGAACGTCCAAAAAAAATTTGGGTAGCCTAATTGGCTAACATTTTTTGATACTATAAATCTGGATATGAAAAAAATATTTCGACAAGAAATTTGAATTGTTAAATCTTAAAATTTTTGCCTTTTATCCAACCACACTTTCATTTAATTATACGAAATTGCGAGTCGTTGATATTTGAGGTTTTTATGCGCTTGACGCTGTCTTCGCTTATTGGGCGTCTCGCTTTTGTCCTCTCAAAATTTTGCAATTTTTCTAAATTGCATTTTTTGCCCGAGGACAACGAACCAACCTTTTGATATAAATTTACAAAATTTGAGGTTTTTTGTCTATCTGAGTGGTCTCCGTTTTGTAAAATTTTTGCCGCCGCGATGGTTGAACATTTAAGACACTTGGGTCTTCTTTTTTTTAAAAACATGAAAGACTTTACATCGGAATAAAAAATCTCGACAAGATGACAAAATTTTTTACATTTAAACCTTATATTAGAGTCAAATGATCCATTTTTGAAGGTGACGGAACAGGAAAAATTTGATTTACTAATGCAATTTTCTTTTCGTGCTGACAGTAGAAAAATCAAATCTATTTTTATGTGGATTTTTGAACGAAATCCATAATCTCATTGATGCGCAAAGAATTTTGGATCATACCAACTCTAAGTTTGATTTTTGTGCAAAACTTTTGAGCATTGTTCATTAAGAGTTGGAGATTGATTTTTTTGCAACATCTTTGCCTGTCACTTTAAAAAATTTAACACTATTCAGCATTAATACTTTAACAATTAAAAATTATTTTTGCCACTGTCCGTCGCGTCCAGAATGATCTAGATTTTCCACAAAAAAAAAATTGTTTTTGGATCAGTAGGCCATCTGAATGCAACTAGTGCAATTTACTTGTTGTGTTAATTTTTGTAATCCCAATGTAATTCAAAAAAACTCTAATTCCAAACTTGCTTTAAGAGACGCATTTTTGTGTCTGAAAATTGGAAAATACGTTCCTAGGAAAAATGTTAAAACGCTTTAAAATTATTTTTTTGGTCGAATTTTAACGCACAAACAGTGATTCTTTTTGTTTGTTTTTTGGCTAATTTCCAAAAATCAAAGTAGGCGTACAATTTTCGGATGTTTTTTTGCACAAATGCAGTATTTTTTCCGACTCCCAGAATGCTCAATGGAACAAAAAAAAGATTGGATAAATCAATTTTTGATCAGTCTAGCTTCCGGACCCTTCGATGATAAAGACCCAATAAATGCCATCCGAGAGCCACTGGTACAATTCAGTTGCTGGCTTGTTAGTTATTGTTCACGATCGTTAGACAAGCTCACAAGTTCTGTTTACAAGCTGAATTTAAAACACTTGCTTTTTACGAACGCAATTTTTTGTGTACTATTGTCTTAGGCTTAATATGAAAATACGTTCTTGACTTGACTTGACTGTGATTGACGAAGTTGCGTTAGGCTAGGTAAGAAAACCGCGGATTTTAGAGGCGCTGAAATTTTTTTTAATACTTCAAATATTTTTGTGATCAGGTTAGCTGTTCTCGTTGACTTTAAAGACACACACCATTTCATTTCAAACTTGACGCAAAGCCGTACGAAGCATGACAAGCCAAAATCTAAGAATATCAGGCGAAACCAAATTTTGGCGGAGACTTTGCGGAAAACTCTTCTCGGGCTTGCTCTGGATGCGCAAAGATCCATAGCATAATTTTGGAAATACCGACTGAAAATTCGATTTTTGCGCCAAAAGAGTGCAGTCTTAAATCACAAAAAACATTTATTTTTGCCTCTTTTCTTTCCTCCTCTAAGTGCTGTGTTAGGAGTTCAAGATTGAATTTATCACTACTTGTTAATAATGTGACGGCGAGGACCAAAAACGGCGCAAGCAATATGAAGGCAAAATATGCACAAGCACACCAAGAAGAGAGCATTTTACCGTTCTACCGCCATTTTACAGCCGTTGTTGGTCGTGCTCTGGAAATCAGCGTACAGTATTTTCTTCTTTTTTTTTTAAATTTTTGGGCGTATGCTGTGAGCAATGCTCGTTAACTTGAACGGTAAGAAACCCAACTAATATTTTGTGTCAAGTTACTTACGTGGCTTAAACACAAAACAGTCAAATTGTTCCGGGTCATTTTTGTAGTCTTAGGATATAATAAACGTAAAACTTCATTATCGTTTGAAAATTCAATTTTTTGAGGAAATCTGTTGTGTCCTCAAACGGAGGACCGTAAATACGAAACCTAAAATATGGGTAATTAAACCTGTATTTTCTACACAATATAACACAACAATTCACGATACAAATGTCACACGAGATCATACTTGACCTCTTTTACACATTTACTAATTGACACAAAACACCCACCTGAATGATTTTCTGATTTTTCTGAAAAATAATTTTTTTTGGTTTTTGAAAAGCAGTTATTGGCTTAAAAAGAAATTTAAATTCTTTTTGTGATGTTTTTACCGTTCTGTTTTATATTTACAGCTAAATACCAATGACGAATTATATCAGTGAAAGTAAGAATTACATTTTTGGTGAAAGATCAATCAAGTTTGAAAATTACTTTAGAGAAATTATGCGATTTTTGAGTTTATCTCATTATCCTTCTTTTTTGGTATGAACAGTTATGTTTACTGCAAATTTCGCTTATTCTAAGGTTTAAAGAAGCACAGCTCGCATGTGCCTCCGCTGTCCTCCGCTCCCAGTCATGACAAATTCGCTGCACATCACTTTTTGCTCTGAATCCATTTGACGAAAACACACGTCCTGTCTCTGCTGCTGGCTTGTCTCCCCAGCTCGCAGGCGCTCATCTTTTTGCACTCAAAACTACCAAAACAACGTTGTTTGATTCCTTGCTTGCCGTGACTCTTACGCCACTTCCGTGCGTGTCATCTCCGCGTCAGCTTTCTATTCTCATCGCTCAGGCAATCAGAGGTGCCTCGTAAGCACAACGACATCCCGCATGGTCTCCGGTTGGTGTCGAGTTTGCGAAAAGGAACTTTGTAGATTCTCGCCCAGCTCAACGATGGAATTTCCCGATACGGAAGCGATCTTGGATGGTAAATTTGCATTTTTGCTTGATCTGTTTAATTCAATTACATTCAATATTTTAACTTTATGTTGCAATCATAGGTTTTACGTGAATTTGTTAGCTGTTAGGACATTAGACCGACTCTAATTAGAGTTGCACCAAAACAATTAAAACAACATTTTTGACATAGCCCGCACAAAATAGCCACGAATCAGCTTAACGCGTGCAATCTTTTTTTCAATTGTGAAATATTTCTTTTTGTATTGCATGAAACTTTAACTTAATTAAAACTTTTAATTAAAATTCCATATTTTATATTTCTTTACATAAATCAGTATTTCACCTAATTTGTTAACTTACTAAGGGACCAGAACGCCTCGTCAATATAATACATAAGTGAACCAATTTTTGAACGTAAGTCTCGTGTCAGCCAAACAAAATACGTTTTGAAGTTAAAATATATACATTGTCGATAAAACAAGTTGCCAAGTACTCAACTGCTTTAAAACTTAAAAAAGACTTTTTGAGAATATGTTTGACAATTTTTAAGAATTCTAGTTTTTTGAATATGCTAGTAGTCAATTTTAAAAATATGCGATACAATTAAGAGACAGTTTTTTGCAGTTTAGGTGAATGTCTATAGCGCACACTATAAGTCAGAAGTAAACTAAAATATCCTGCAGTGCTATGCAAGATAATATCGAATCTAGAATAATAGTAGACTGGAATATTTTGATACGAAAGCAATCAATCATACGAAAGCAATTGTCGATTCGAAAAAGCTTTGTTTTGTAATCCATTGAACTACAAGAGTCAGTGGTCACTGCAGCAAGACTGTTTCAACGATAGACGTACGTCATGCACCGCGTTTCAACAACATTGCATTTGAGTTTTTTAATCGTTTTTTTAATCTTTTTATCTCTTATCTTATATCTTTTTATTTTTATCTGTTTATTTTTTTATCTCGTTTTTTGCATTGTGCGCATCGTAAAAATTAAAGCAGACTTTCGCAAATGGAAGCATTGACAGTCAGATCAGAGAATGTTCTTTAATTTTAATTAAACTGTAAGAGGCCAACTTTGTTTGGAAAACAATAGAAACAAGTGATCTTAGATTTTGTTTTAAAAATCAATTCATCTTTTTATGATGTGCTGAATACCTATTGATGTGTTTATTTAATCAAATTTTTTGCCATTTTGCGCTTTACAGTAGAAACAAATTAAATCAAGTATCATTTTTGAACGTCTCGTTTCCATCTTAAGTGAATTGCACAGACCTTCTTACATAGGCAAAAAACAAGGAAAAAACAATTTTTGAGATTGTTTGCGGATTATTAAAAAGTTCGTTTTTTGTCATGTCAAAAATTATTAAACTTGTAAAAAAAATTGCTAAAACATTTTAGTTTTCATCGGTTGACTGGCACCAGAGTAGCATCACATTAATGCAGTATGTACAATAATTCATAAATATACTATTTTTTGAATTATTTTGAGCCATTCAACTCTTCTTTGTGATCACTTTCCTATTGGCGAATAACTAAAAGCAACTTACATCCATCGGTACAGTTTTAGTCAGTTATGCGATCAAAGCTGTTGAAAACGTTGAATATTTGATCTATTCGGGAGCAATTGCGGATCCACATAGAATTGAAATTAGTTTGATTCATCCTAAGATTTTTTTTCTTTTTTGTCTCTTACCATGACGTATTAATCTAGACCATTAACCATGTTTGTAATCACTATCAATAATCAGAAATCTGCCAATAAAGGAATGTCACTGAAATGAACTAGGCTGTCTTTAAATCCATGCTAAACCTAGAACATCCGGTAATAAGCTATTTTTTGGGGGTTTCTCAAACTCAAAACGCTGGGTTTCCTGTAACTTTCCTGTTGGCAGAAAAATCAGAGCAACTTTCGTGGTTTTACTTATTTAAAGTTTAATTTAAATCAGTCTGTAAGAGGCCAACGGTGCACGATTTGGATTTTTTGCAATCATAATAATGCGACAGACGACAACGCGATTCTTGCGCTAATTTTAGAATTTTCGTCTAATCAAGTTTACGTAGAATCAAATCTGATCAATCAAGAACTTTCCTTTTAAAGTACATTACTCGAATTACTCATCTACTTCAATTATGTTCGTTTGACGTATGATCCTGTTAAGACGTTAAGAACTATCCTTCTAATTTAATCTTAGCGCCTAACAACCACTGTCTCTACTTTGCACTCCTCCCTAATCCCATACGCGGCTGATTACATCAATTAG
>MQUG01002898.1:0-10636 GCA_007213375.1 Steinernema feltiae | reverse complement strand
TTGTCGTACTTGGCTTTGTAGGATACACTAGTCAAGATAGTCTAATGTCCACCTCATAGCCGTTATGACATTACGTTAGATTTCAATTCGACAATACGACAATTTCTCGCATCGACATGCGAGATAAAAACATTACAAAATTAAGAAGAGAAAGCGAGATGATCGTTCGCAGTCGCGACAAAAGCATTTTTAGCAGAGAAATGAGACCGTGAAATTGAGAAAGAGAATGTCGACACGCGTCAAAATGCTGCCGCTACACAACTGTTCAAATGTTCCATTAGGATGTGTAGCCTGAATGAGTGCGAAATCCGATTGCTCCAATTGCAATTGTTTGAAACTCGCTTGAATTGAATCTTGAATACATCCAACTGACTGTCGTCCATCCGGATTGCCGTAGGAGGGTATTTTGGAAATCAAATCGAAGGGGAACTTTAGCTAAAACCAAAATTTGAGCTAAAAGTCGGTGAGTGATTGCATAACTTACACTCAGTACTGCGATATCTCCATGATCGGAATTGCGGTTGTAAATCGCGTAGAGTTTGAAACTCTCGACTCGGATCCGCTGACCGTTTGGGTCACATGATGTGGAACAAATCGGTCCGACAAATACGACCAGGTTTGCGGCATTCGTTCTTCCTTTCATGCAGTGGGCGGATCGAAATGCTGCCGCTGCACATCGGCTCGAATGTTCCATCAGCGTGCTGAGATTGAATAAGTGCGAACTCCGATTGCTCGTCAAAAGTTGCCGTATTGCCGTTGATGAATGATCTAAACAGTTTTGGGTTGTTTTAATGGGGGTATTGGAAACAAACGTATTGGCGATCCGTATGACATTCATAGAGCAGAGTCGCCACCACCAGAATCGAGAGACGAGATTTCATGTTCAGATTGAAATAAAATCACAATCCTCGAACCTGAATTAAGAAAAATTGAAAATTTCAGCCAGCTTTCATTGTCCAAAAAAGAAATGCGATAATCGAAACTACTGTGCTGTCAAAAATCAGGCCGACAACAGAGATGAAATTGAGATCTTGCTCAAACCCGCGTTTTTCGGGGTCTTTATGTGCATTTGATATTCCCCACAAGCTTCTTGTCCTCGAATTACCCTAATTCGGCCTAGAAATCACCAATACAACTTTGATAAACAGAAAAAACGGAATACGAAAAAATTAAATTTTTGGAAATTTCCGCAACTTTGTCGTCTTCAATTTATGATTTCTTAGCCAAATTAGGGTAATTTTTTTCGTCTCTGTTGTCCAGCGACAAAATGCCTGATTTTTGAGAGTACAGTAGTTATAAAATCAGCTATCTTCCCTTCTTAAAGGAGGGAAGATAGCTGATATTACCACCGTACCCATCTAAATGATGAACATTGTTCTGAACACGGAATTTTCAAAGACATAAACGGACCTACCTTCAACAATCACAATCGAGCAGGATGATCGATTAGTACGTTTCTGTAAAGTAAAAATTAAGCCTTAATTTAACAAATTAAAGTTACCTGACTAGGGCTAGGGCTCAGACACTCGTGGTTCTTCACTTCAACCCGAATACATGCTAAGCAACATGTAGGCCAGATCAAAAAATGAGTGAAAGCTCTCGTTTCATATTCGAATACATCTTTTGAAAGTATTCAATTAGAAGATCTCTGCAAAGTGTGCATAAAACATCATTAGGCTATTTAGGACGGCTGATATCTCACTAAGAATATAGCTGACATCGGAGTCCAATTCAAGGAGTATGTAGGCGAGTTCAAAAAAACTGTCCTCAGCGATTGCATATACTTTGATCGCACGTTGATCGTAACTCAGACTGTGGACTTGGGGGCTGTCAGTCTCGTTTTCAATTCATCCACTTGCTAATCGCCACGAAGCTGCTGTCAAATTTGTGTGTATTCACTTTGTTTTCCATAACCAACCGGAAAATAAGTTCTAAAAGGTTTGCGTTTTTATCTTTATTTTATCGTATTTTTTTCTGACGTAACGTGAGACTGAGACTCAAAACTCAAAATAGCAAAATCGGCTTCATTGGTCCTGAATATTTTGCCTGATTTTGTTTCAGGAGCAGTGCAATCACACCAGTGAAGCCGATTCGAAAAAAAAGCGGCGAGTCGAAGTCGAAACGAAACAAAAAAGACGAGTCATAAGCAGAGAAGCCGATTTAAAAAAAAGGTCATCGAGCCATTCACTTAATTTGACTACATTTGCCTGTTCTGTGCGTAAAGCAGTTTATCTGTTCGATTTGGTTAGAAAACAACGGAAACAGATGGCTAAATAAATGAAAAAGCTTTTTTTTCAAAAATCGCACCGCGGTGCAAAACTGATCATGAATAGACGCTTGCAGCAATAGCAAATGGACTGGATTTTACGCGCGCGCGCCGTTCTGTATGATAAATCAGTCCTGCATGATGATTGCATTTCCGTTTGCTTTTGTGTTTTTTCATTTATCGATTTTTCATTCTTGACTAAAAACAGACGGAAAATCGCTTAATTCTGAACAAAACGTCTGCTTTTTGGGGCTTTCCATTCTCTTCTCGGCGCACAATCACTTACAACACAGTTTAAAGGAGGTTAAGAGACATCGGACATTTTGATTAATTCATTAAAAATCAATTATTTTGGCAATTGCGTTTCGATCAAAATGTATTATCAATTTTAATGAAAGTGCCACAATTCTGTGTCATTGCAGGTCGCAAAGAACTCTCGTCGGCATCAGAGTCACGTAAAAATGGTAAAAAATGTTGGTTTTTACGAAACAATTGACACCAGGGACGCGAAGCTGTTGTAAGACCTAACTTTCGTTAAAGCCTCTCCTAGATTCCAGTCCTACATCAGTAGAAATTCTGCTGTCTCTGATGTGCAAATTTCACTTTCATCACTTTTACATTCACGACGATTTTCCTCTTTAAAAACTAAAAATCCACAAACAACTTACTTGTATTTACAAACGGAGCTCAGGATTGATCGACAGACGGTTGCTTGAGGCGGTTAGCCTGAAATTAAACGATTCGGGATTGAAGCAATTGGGACAATAGGCGCGCAACACGTGACTGACATACGATAAAACAAGATGGTAAACCTAGGCATTCAATTGTAGCTTAAATGAACGAGGACGAACGTTCCATTCTCGTCTCTCTCTCTGGTGCGTATTTCTATCGCTCAACTGACCTGTCTCTCGTCTGTGTGTGGCGGTTGCAGACCGTTTTTTTATGCCTATTTACACTACACTCTGTCTGCTCCTTTAAAGTCGCTGCGGTTGGACGACTTCGATTGCACTTTAATCGATGACGCGTCGAGCGAAAAGCGCGTTCGATGCCGATCGATATCTGTTCAGAGCGTTCGCGTCCATTGCTGACAGCCGCGCTCGAAAAAGCGCCAAAAAATGGAACGAACCACAGTCCAGATCCATTTGGAAAAATCGCACGTTCAATCTCGCGTTGTTTTAGAACAAAAAACGCCACTTTTTGACCTAAATTAGAAGCTTTGCTTTGGATGAGATGTTTTAAACAGTCCAATTGTCAGAGAGTAGAGTGATGCGCACATTTCCAGGATTGCCAGGAATGGAAACGGTTTGTCTTGTTGACGCGTCTCCAAACAACGATCCTCATTTTATTCGCAATACAGAAAACGTCTATTTCGAATAACGAAGAGCGAGAATATCAGCTATTTGGAACGTTTGAATTCGCGTCGGTTTAGAGCTGACCGCAATGGTCCGTCTCTGCATGAATGGACATTGCGGAGAATAGCAAAAACGACAAAGGGAAATAGGCAAATAAAGGTCAAAAGAGAGAAGCGCTAACAGAGGGCAAACACAAGTTGTTGATCGCCACTCTCCAGATTCGAGCGCACAAATTAGAGATTGATAAACATCACAAACCAAAAACCTCTTTGAACGCAAAGATTGTTGCATCCATCGCTTTCAAACGCTTTTCAAAGGAAACTCGTTTCTAATCTTATCAATTTGACAGAATGAGACAAAAAATCGAAATCTGTCAAACGCGGTCACGTTTTCCCCTAAGCCCTTGAATTAACGTGTCGCGGCTTCTTGAATAGCGTCCTGTGAACGCGTGTGACCTCGCGCCACAATGTCCATGAACCTAAGTCAGTCGCGTCAAGTGAGCTTCAAATTGAGGCAATTCAGGCAATTCAAGTTAACACGTACCGTTAAGCAACTTTTATACCCGTTTGACCTGGCGCCAAAATGTCCATGAACCAAATTCAGTGGACGCTTGGTCAGCGTCGCCAAGTTAACACGTACCTACTAGATAGATATGCGGCATCGCTTTAATTTCACACAATTTCCATATACACGAACGAACATCAATCGGCTGATCAACTGACAATCCGATCACCGATGGACCAAGTGCCCAGCGAATTTCGCGAGCGAGTGGCCGCGCTGTGGAAGGGCTGCTGATAAGCTCCGATGTAGCCGGGTGGACATCAACGAAGAAGCACATCTGTCTCTGCGTGCTCGACTCCGGTGGTCAATGGAAATACGGATTTTCCGACCCTAATATTGCCTGCCGCTACATCGTGGCAACGTCTGACCATGGCGCAGCTGCAGAATCATCCGGACCTGAAATAGGTTACAGTAGAAAAATATGGATTTCTGTAAAATCCCTTATATGCCTTTAGCTCTACGTCAGCTGGAGCCTCTGGACGTTGACATGGAGAGACTGATGAAGTTTGTCTCCTACTTGTCAAATGAACCGGAACTTTCTCTGCTTGGCGAGGATGACTTTGGTAGCCCTGTAGGCATCTGTCTCCTGGAGCGGCTTTCCAAGATACAATTCTCTTCAATCCAACTGCAGAAACATTTCCAGTCTACAACCAAATTATGGAAAATCAGTTTTCGCGAAGAAAGCCCATTTATATCGAAACTCTACAGTTATTCAGAGCACGGCGTTCTTCATTGAGCATCTAGGAAACGGTAACATCAAGAGGTTCAAAATATCAGTTATTATGAGTTTCCCGCTACAGTAATGAGCGAAATCATCAGGAGTTTCCAATTGAATCCAGAAAATTATGAAAAGGACTATTTCAATATTGAGGCCAATTTGAGAAGGAATCGACGCAGGCGCTCTTGGACCAGAAACTCAAAGATGGTCTGTGCGAAATGAAATCCGGGAAATACTGGTTTAAAGCGTACAACTCAGTGCTTCAGAGGGATGAGTCCATTTGCGTTGTAAGGATCATTTCGGCTGGTCGGTGAGCTTTTAGTTCGTCCAATAGTTTTCTTTTGTTAATTTCTAATAAATGCGCTTAATCTGCACTCTACAACTTCACAACGTTTACCTTTAGTCCTTCAGACTGCCTGTTTTGACAGTGCAGTAAACTGTAGTTTTTTGTGCAGGATATGAGACGAATCGCCGCATACGAAGCGTTGCGAACAGAGCAACGTTTTGTGCTATTCCGAAAGTGGCCGCTGATCAACCGCACGCGTTGAAACGACCGAAAATTGGCCGAACGTGTTACATTCCCCAATGCTTTCCTCCCTTTTGCGGCAACTTTATTCACAGCTTCTCTCCACTAAATCCAAAGTACAAAATCACAAGTATTGAACAAAGAATCTTAGGTAGAATCGAGTTCTTCACCGAACTTCCGCCTGAAAATCCGCCTGAAATGTGGAACGAAATGGAGAATTTACCTTTTGGGGTCGTCGTCTCATGAGTTGTGGAGGTTACGGTAGTCACTTTGACTGGCGTTGCGAACGTTGTCTTTACGGGTGTTGTAGAGGTTGACAGTTTAGACGTCGTGGTTACGGTAGGACTGAGTGTAGAAGTTGATTGTGGATCTGTCGTTGTTGAGGTTACGGTAGACGTCGTGGCGGTCGTCGACAAGGTAGTTGCACTGGAGATGTGCGGTCGATAGTTGGCGTTGGTGAGGTTGATGTTGATATCGGGGTTACGGTAGATGTAGGCGAAAAACTGGACGTCATTAAGGCGCTTGGAAGAGTAGATGTAGAGGTTACGGTAGTTGGAAAATTTGATGTCATTTTTGTGGTTGTTTTTGGGGTTACGGTAGTCGTTGTGGTGGTGGAAGTTGTGGTCTTCGACGATAACGTAACTCTGGATGATGGGGAAGATTCTGAAGTTGCAGTTACGGTAGTCGAAACAGTTGAAGGCGTCATGGTGGTAGTGGGTACTGTAGAGATGGCTTCTGTGGTTTCTGAGGTAGAGAACGTGGAGCTTCGAACTGTTATCGTCGGTGTGATGTCAGTTGACGTGGGGCTGATGTTGACTTTGTCGTCTTGAGACTCACAGAGGCAACGGATTACGGTCGAAGTCGGAATTTTCGACAAAGAAGTCAATAAGGTGGACGTTGTGCTGCTTGATACCGTAGCCGGGTTAGTTGGCGTCGATGATTTGCTTGTAGGAGATGACCTACTCGTCGTCGTTGTCGACTGCGCTGTAACTGAGTTTGTCATTTGTGTGGTGGATACGGTAGATTGGCCTAAAAAGCACCTGTAAAAGTGTCGAATCGCTTAAAAAACCCACTAGAAGAGGTCGTCGCTGGTGACTTGCCTGATCGCACCGTATACCGTATCTTCATGAACGCATACTTGCACTCTACCGTATCCATCCTCTCGATGGTCAAAGCGAATTGCTGCAATTTCGGATTGTCAATTACCGTAACACCGGCGGTCAGATTCGTGTAGGTTTGGCTGCAAAGAAACAACCATTTTCGCATTTTCCGTCTTTCAGTGGTCGCTCACACGTCCTGCTCGCTGTCTTCGAAACATTCCAGCTTGAACTGCGCGCAATCAAAGTAGCTTTTGGCGATTTTAAGGCTCAGCACCGGGTTGGCAATGTTTCCCTTCAGGGAGAAGCGCGTAGCTGAGTTGGAACGGAGTGAACGGGTCGGTCGCGATCATTCCGTCGAATCCGCTCGGACTACGGTAGTCGGTGTCGCGGAAGATCTGACAGCAATCGGGCGTCAAGGAGGAGAGAAATATCTGATCGACGCCGGAAACGGAGAGCGCGTTCTCCGACCACACAGAGCGATTCGAGGCGATCATCAGCGCGCTGCTGAAGAACGCTTCTCCGTTGTAGCGCAACGTGTTGACGCGTCTGAAAAGGCGGTTTATGAGGCACGAATTCAACGTGGGTGGTCAAATTGGCCACGCTGGTCGAAATCAACGTGGGTGGTCGTTTTAGCGAAAACTCACGCACGTCATGCTCGTCAAATACAAATCCACATCTTCCGCCACTCCGGAAAGAACGTTTGAAACGTCTAGACGAAGATTCGCCGGCATTGTGGGGTACTGTAGAACATTAATTAGTGTACTAAAGTCTCTCATGCTAATCCTACCGTAATCGCCTTCGAATTGAGCGTTATTTGGGGACAATCCAACGGAAAATCCCACGCTTGAGAGCCTCGCGCTCCCGTCGAGACCAGAATTACCGCGGGACACTCGGCGTGGACGCTGATCATCTCTGGTTGATCCTGATAGTGCGCTGGGAGGACGTTGCCGCCCGCCGGTCCGCGGTCTTTGCAGACGCCTGAATGAGTGATTTGATCGTCGTGGGTGGTCAAACGCACCTTCCGCCTTCGCTTCGGACATGAAATAGAAGACCGCGCTCCTCCAGAATTTCGATTTTTCGTCAATTTTCTTGAAAGCGCTACCGTAATCCACGAGGATGCTGTCAGCGTCGAAGCAATGCTTCCGAAGAGAACAGAAAAGCCCGAAGTTCTGCTTTGTGATGAAGGAGCTGGCTGGAACTCCATTCCAAGACTCCCGTTGGCGTATTTCGGGGTAAACACGATGCCCGAGACGTCAAAGTCAGTGGAGGTCTGCACGAACACACACGTCGATTCGTTGAGCATGATTTCGGGCACAAAATTGCTTGCAAAGAGGAAAAATGGAAGTTTTGGGCTGATTACGGTAGGCGGAGGTGACGAGGTTGCTGAAAGGAGCCAATTTTAGATTCAAGCATGCGGTCGGTGATCGTGCTAGGAGCCACAAACGTTGATTTGCTGAGCTTAAATCAGTCTAGAATACGAAAGCGCACATAGATCAGGCTCGTACAGTTCAAGTTTGGGCTCCTGACACGATGCCTTTCACAAGTCGCTACCTTGCATGCGCTTGAGCGAGTAGGGAATCCGCATTTGCGCGAATTCGCACTCCGAAGTGTTCTTGCGACGCACAGTCATCGAGAAGCTCGCGAACACCGAATCGCCGATGCAGATCGCTCTACTGTCGCGATTCAGGGGAACTTTGTGCCTAAAACCAGCTCATGACATGCGCTACAGCAGCGCCATTCGCCTACTTGAAATCCAGGATGTCTGTCCACTGAAACGCAAAGTCGGCGCAATCAAAATAGGATTCGCGCACTTCGAGCGAGAAATCCGTGTTCGGCGGCAGCAAACCGCCCGCTCCTGGTCGTACTGTAGCGGCGCGGAGCTGTAGGAATCGGTGACGATGAGGCCATCGTAGCCGTCGGGATTCTCAAACGCGATCAGACGCAGCAGCGTGCATTGCGAGTCGACGAGCGCGTTGTTGTCGATGAGCGCAATGTAGGAAATCACCTTCTCCGACCACACAGAGCGATTCGAGCTGAGCATCAGAGCGGGGCTCAGGAACAACTCGCCGTTGTAGTTCAACGTGTTCTCGTGTCTGCAATGAATTAGGCGTCTATTCGTTGTGTGTGGTCGCTCTTACGTGAGGCTGATCAAGGGCGCTTCAGCTCTGTTCGAGACGCCGGAACGAACGTTCGAAACGTTGACGAGAAGGTTTGGAGGAAGCGGAATTGGGATCTAGAAATGAGAATAGAAATAGCCGGCCTGGATACAGTAACCTACCAGAGCGGAATAAGAGACTTCCGGCTCTAGCACCAGGGAAACGCAGGGCGTCTCGCCAGCGGACACGAGGATCACTGCGGGGCATTCTGCGTGGACGCTGAGGAAATCGAGGAATTTTGAGCCGTGAAAGGTGTGCACGTTGCCGCCCGCCGGTCCGCGGTCTTTGCAGACGCCTGAATGAGTGAGTTAATCGTCGTGGTGTGGTCCGCAAACGCACCTTCCGCTTTCGCTTCGGACATGAAATAGAAGACCGCGCTCCTCCACAAGTTTGAATTTTCATTAATTTTCTTGAAAGCGCTACCGTAATCCACGAGGATGCTGTTAGCGTCGAAGCAGTGCTTCCCGAAGAGAACAGAAAAGCCAAAATTCTGCTTTGTGAGGAACGAACCGGCAGAGACCCCCTCCCCGAGGCTCCCGTTGGCGTATTTCGGCGTGAACACGATGCCCGAGACGTCAAATGCGGTGAAGGTCTGCACGAAACACACACGTCGATTCGCGGAGGTCAATTTCATCGACTTGGTCGCTAGCGAAAGGAAGAACGGCAGCTCCACATTGAGCGAGAAGGAAATCGAAAAAAGCGCGAAGAGCGAGAAGGAATGTGCGATGAGCATCCAGAAGCGACTGAAACGAAGCGTTAAACTCGAGAGCAGCGCGGTCATAAATGATAAACGTCCCGCTGGAATGAACTGCAGCCCACGGCTGCTGTTATCAGCTGCAGGTGGCGGCAGATCGTTATCACAAATCGAATTTTGCAAGCTCAATTAGTTGCGGTTTGCACGGAGACTTTGTACTTCCTGGGATAGCCAGGGTCATGTAATCGAGTTACGTTCTTGGCTACTGATCAGAAGCTCGTCGTGATCAAACAAATAAATCACGTTTATTTACAACTTCTGTCCGCTAAACTCCAAAGTACAAAATCACGAGAAATGAACAAAGAAACCGAGGTAGAATCGAGTTGCTTCATCCGAGTTTCCGCCTGAAAAATCGCTCAAAATTTGGAACTAAATTGAGAATTCACCCTTTGGAGTCGTCGTCTGAGGAGTTGTGGAGGTTACGGTAGTCAACTTAACTTGCGTTGCGGACGTTGTCTTTACCAGGCGCTGCAGAGGATGACAATTTAGGCGTCGTGGTTACGGTAGGACTGAGCGTGGAAGTTGATTGTGGTCTGTCTGTTGTTGAGGTTACTGTAGTCGCCGTGGCCGGTCGTCGACCATGGTGGGTGCCAACTGGAGATGTGCGGTCGATTGTTGGCGTTGGAGAAGTCGAAGTGGTTGTTTTTGGACTTGTCGACGTGGCTATTGAGGTTACGGTAGTCGTAGGCGGTATACTGGACGTCGTTGGGACGCTCGCAACCGTAGATATCAAAACTACGGTAGGTAGAGAATTCAACGGCGTTTTTGTGGACGTTTTGGGGTTACGGTAGTCGCTGTGGTGGTGGAAGTTGTGGTTGTTGTCGCGGTATCGTAGTTGAGGTCGTTGAGGATACTGTGGGTGAGGTTGTACTAGGAATTGTCGTCCCTGCTGTTACAGTATTCGTAGACTGAGTTGTACGCAATTTTGGCGTTGTAGTTACGGTAGACGAAGAAGTGCTCGGTGTTGATGACATGGATGGTGAGGTACTGTAGCCTCTTGTCGAAGTTGAGGTGAGCGTAGACATAATTTGCGTGGTGGATACTGTAGATTGACCTAAAATAAACCTGCAAAAGCGTCAGATCATTTGCAAAACGCACTAGAAGTCGTCGTTGTTGTGTTCCTTGATTGTATCGTATACGGTATCTTCATGAACGCATACTTGCACTCTACCGTAACTTTTCTCTCGATTTTTACCGAAAATG
>MQUG01002895.1:0-16059 GCA_007213375.1 Steinernema feltiae | reverse complement strand
TAGCAGCTCCAGCAAGGTGGCCTACACAAGGGAGTTAGGGTCAATCCTCCTGATTCAGGCGTAACTCAGGCGTAAGGCCTTCGCCCTGCCAAAGCCCAGCTCTGCTGGGCTTTTTGCTTGAAGGAGCGCGGTCAGGCTCACAAGCGCTGCAATCGCCCGACGTGGCCTCGCCGAAGCGGCTCGAACCTGAGTCCACTCCACGAAGAAACAGCCGAACAGTGCAGTGCACCAATCGGCTGTTGTTGAGAGGGGAAGAAAGGAAAAACGGCGGGCTGGCGGCCAAAGCTACCGCTCAGTGCCCCTGCTGCCCCAGCCACTCATCGATCTGCGCAATGGCGGCATCGGCCGCCGTCGCGGAGCGCCTTCGCGCCGCCTGCGGCATCGCCGGAGGCGGCAGGGCTGCGCACCTCGAACAGCTTCTGACCCAGCAGGCGGTCCACGGCACCGCTTTGCTCGACCAGGGTGGCGCGCAGGCGCACCACGCCGGCACTGGAGCCGGGGCGCGTCGAAGACCTGGCTGAACTCTTCGATGTCCACGCGCAGCAGCGTGGGCACGGCACCCTGCAGGCGCGGCTGGGCCACGCTTTCGCTGCTGGCCAGCACGGGGCGCTGCAGGCCCAGCTGCTGCGCAGGCGCTGCTGCAGCAGCAGTGCCGGAGGCTGGCTCCAGCGCGCCAGCTGGTAGGGGCGCAGTTCCTGGCCGTGGCATAGCCAGGCGGTAGAACATGGCGGTGCTGCCGTCGGACAGGGCGGGGCCTCCACATCGGCCAGCGCCAGCGGCGTGCGTGCCTGCGGGCTGCGGATGTTGCGGACTGCCCGGGCGTGGACAGCGGCGCCAGGCCGAAGTCATAGCGCGCGGCTGGGCGGGGGCTGCGGCAGGCCGAGCAGCCGGCCAGCAGGATCAGGGCGGCGGCCAGTCCAGCGCTGGCCACGGCGGTCTTGCGAAATAGGGCATGCGGGTTCCTCGGTCAGGGCTGGGTGGCTGCGGACGGGGCGACGAAGCCGGGCTCGCCCGGCCCCGGACGGGCCTGGCCCGGCCCGTAGATCACGGCCTGCGGGTTGTCGCTGAAGCGGCTGGCCGCCGTACCCATCTGGCGCGCGGCGCGCGAGACATCGTCGGCCGCGCGGTTGGCGTGCGGCACCGTGCTGCGCCCCAGCGAATCGGCCATGCGGGTCAGTGCGCGCGTGCTCTGGGCGATCTGCTCCAGCGGTCCGTCCTGCGCGTTCACCCGGCGCACGGTCTGCTGCAGCTCGGAGGCCACGGCGGCGGCTCCGTTGCTGGCCTTCTCCAGCGACTGCAGGGTGTTGTGGGCGTCGGCGGCGAGCTGCGGCACCTGGGTGGACAGCGTGCGGTCCAGGTTCTGCGTGAGCTGCTGCACGCCTGCGGCGGCGGCCGCAATGTTCTCCAGCGCCTGGCTCACGCGCTTTTGGTTGTCGGTGTCCAGCATGTCGCTGAGGCGGCGCGAGATTTCATCGGCGCGCTCCAGCAGCACCTGCCCCTGGTCGGCCAGCATGCTCAGCGGCGACGAGCGCAGCGGCAGGCGCGGCAGCCCGCTGGGGCCCGGCGGCAGCTGGGGCTGCGGCTGGTCCGCATCATCGAGCTGCACATGGGCCAGGCCCGTGACGCCCTGGTAGCCCAGCACGGCGAACGTGGTGGGCGTGATGGGCGTGTTCACGCCGATGGCGATGCGGATCAGCACATTGCCATTGGTCTGCGGATCGAACCCGATGCGCGTGACCTTGCCCACCGCCACGCCCTTGTAGCGCACGGCCGCCTGGGCCTGCAGGCCGCTGATGCCGTCCTTGGTGGACAGCTCGTACTCGTTGTACTGCCGCGTATCGCGCGTCAGCCAGATCGCCAGCCCCGCCAGCAGGGCCGCCACGACCAGCACGAAAATGCCGGCCGCCATGGCATGTGATTTGTTTTCCATATCAATGGTCCATAACGTTGAGCCCAGCAAAGCAAGGCATGGGGCCACAGCCCCAAGGGCCAGCACTCAGAGCGCGGCCTTCAAAACCGGCGCGCCCCAAGGCAAGGGACACCGAGCAAGGGCCGCCCCGCCGCGAGGGTGTCGTCCCCCCCGCAAAGCGAGAGGGGGGAAGGCGCGAAGCGACTCAGGGGGGCTTCTCATACCGTGCTCATCGCGCGCCTGCCGCGCTCCCCCTGGAAGAAATGCTCGATGAACGGATGCTTGAACTCGGCCACCTCGCGCGGCGGGCCGCTGACCAGCACCTTCTTCTCGGCCAGCACGGCCACGCGCGAGGACAGGGCGAACAGCGTGTCCAGGTCGTGCGTGACCATGATGACGGTCAGGCCCAGCTCGGCACGCAGCTCGCGCAGCAGTTCGCAGAATTCGTCGGAGCTGGTGGGGTCCAGGCCGGCCGTGGGCTCGTCCAGCAGCAGCAGGGGCGGGTCCATGATCAGCGCCCGCGCCAGCGCCACGCGCTTGATCATGCCGCCCGAGAGATCGGCCGGCATGCGCGAGGCATGCTCGGGCTTGAGGCCCACCATCTGCAGCTTGACCAGGGCCGCGTCGCGCACCAGGTCGTCGGGCAGCGTGCCCTGCTCGCGCAGCGCGAAGGCCACGTTGTCCAGCACGCTGAAGGCCGAGTACAGCGCCCCATGCTGGAACAGCATGCCCACGCGGCTGGCAGCGCCCTCGCGGCCCATTTCGCTGGCCGGGCGGCCCAGCACTTCGACACGGCCCTTGGTGGGCTCCAGCAGCCCCAGCATCTGGCGCAGCAGCACGGTCTTGCCCGTGCCCGAGCCGCCGACGATGGACAGCATCTCGCCACGCTGCACATCCAGGTCCAGGTCCTGGTGCACGGCAAAGGCGTTCTCGCCTTCGCCGAACACGCTCCACAGCCCGGCAATGCGCACGATGGGCTCGTCGGCTGCGGGCGTGGGGGAGGTTTCGGTGTCCATGGCCATCAGATGCCTACGTCCTTGAACAAGATGGCGAAGATCGCATCCACCACGATGACCATGGTGATGGCCGTCACCACCGAGGCCGTCGTGCCCTTGCCCAGGCTCTGCGTATTGGGCTCCACGCGCAGGCCCCAGTGGCAGCCGATCAGGGCGATGAGGGCGCCGAAGACCACGGATTTGCCCATGGCGATCCAGAGGTTGCCGATCTTCACGGCGGCAGGCAGGGCCTCGGCGAAGTAGGCGCCCGTGACGCCCATGGTCAGGTCGGCCGCGAGCATGCCGCCGGCCAGCGCGGCCAGCGTGGTCCACAGCGAGACCAGGGGCATGGCGATGGCCAGCGCCAGCGCGCGCGGCAGCACCAGGCGAAAGCCGTGCGGTATGCCCATGACCTGCATGGCATCCAATTCCTCGGTCACGCGCATGACGCCGATCTGGGCGGTGATGGCCGAGCCCGTGCGGCCCGCCACCAAAATGGCCGCCAGCAGCGGACCCAGCTCGCGGATCAGCGAGATGCCCAGGATGTTGACGATGAAGGATTCAGCCCCGAACTGGCGCAGCTGCAGCGCCATCAGGTAGGCCAGCACCACGCCGATCAGAAAGCCCACCAGGGCCGTGATGGGCAGGGCCGTGGCGCCCATGGAGTAAAGATGGCCGGAGATGTCGCGCCAGGGCCCCCGGTGCGGCGCACGCGCAAAGCGCAGCAGGTCGATCAGCAACTGGCCGATGAGCCGCGTCATCTGCGCGAAATGGCCGCAGGCGTTGATCACCAGGCAGCCCAGGCTGTCGATGCGCTCCAGCAGGTTCGGGCGCGGGGGCGGCGGCGCAGGCTCCTTGGAGAAGCGGCCCACGCGTTCGAGCATGGCGCGCTGCGCATCGCTGGCCGCGAGACGCGCGGGCAGGCGACGGCCCCAGTGGTTCCACAGCAGTTGCGCACCCACGTGGTCCAGCCAGTCCAGCCCTTCGAGGTTCCAGCCCAGGTCATCGCCCTTGGCATCGGCCAGCTGCGCACGCAGCCTGCGCCATTGCGCCCGCCGGCCCAGCTCGGCCGCGCCCCAGGAGCCGGTCAGCAACGCCCACTGGCCGTCAGTGTCGCGGCGCAGGCTGCATTGGGGGGGATTGTTGAGGGCAGACAAGTGCGGAAAGTCCTTGGGGGTTGCGAAGGCGGGGCGCGCAGGCAGGGCCGGGCGGCATTGCAGCCAAGACCGCAGGATAACCGAGCGGCACGGGCCGCAGATTGCCTGGCAACGCCGTGCGCGCGACAGCTTTGCCCTACGCATGCAATTTTTATCAAAAAACCAGCGGAACTGCCATTGCTGCTGCATGCGATGCTGCAAAAAAAGGAGTCCAGCGCGCTTTCCCTCTCGACAGTGCGCATGCCGTCCGCACAATGGGTCGAAGCACCAACCCCGGCTCCCAAGGACGTTCCGGCCCGCAGCGGACGCCCGCCCATCTCCATGAGCAACACCACCTTCGACTACATCGTCATCGGCGCCGGCACGGCGGGCGCCCTCCTGGCCAATCGGCTTTCGCGCGATGGCCGCAGCCGCGTGCTGCTGATCGAGGCGGGCGCCAAGGACGACTACCACTGGATCCACATCCCCGTGGGCTACCTGTACTGCATCGGCAATCCGCGCACCGACTGGCTCTACCAGACCGAGCCCGACGCAGGGCTCAACGGCCGCAGCCTGCGCTATCCGCGCGGCAAGACGCTGGGCGGCTGCTCCAGCATCAACGGCATGATCTACATGCGCGGCCAGGCCCGCGACTACGACGGCTGGGCCGAGCTGACCGGCGACGACGCCTGGCGCTGGGACCAGGTGCTGCAGGCCTTCCGCCAGCATGAAAGCCATTGGCGGCTGGACGCCGGCGGCAACGCCGATGCGGGCTTTCGTGCCCTGCACGGCGGCACGGGCACAGGCGGCAGCGCCGAATGGCGCGTGGAGCGGCAGCGCCTGCGCTGGGACATCCTGGACGCCTTTGCCCAAGCCGCGCAGCAGGCCGGCATTCCGGCCACCGAGGACTTCAACGGCGGCAGCAACGAGGGGGTGGGCTACTTCGAGGTCAACCAGAAGGGCGGCCTGCGCTGGAACACCGCCAAGGCCTTCCTGCGGCCCACCTGCTATGGCCGCCCCAATTTCGAGCTGTGGACCCATGCCCAGGTCAGCCAGCTGCTGTTCGAGCCATTGCCCGCCGGCGGCCTGCGCTGCAGCGGCGCCCAGGTCTGGACCGGCTCGGAAATGGTCAACGTGCAGGCAAGCCAGGAGGTGCTGCTGTGCGCGGGCGCCGTCAACTCCCCGCAGATCCTGCAGCTGTCGGGCATCGGCCCGGGCGCGCTGCTGCAGAACCACGGCATTGCCGTGCGCCACGACCTGCCCGGCGTGGGCGAGAACCTGCAGGACCATCTGCAGATCCGCTCGGTCTACAAGATCAAGGGCGCGCGCACGCTGAACACCATGGCCAATTCGCTGTGGGGCAAGGCCGGCATCGGCCTGGAATACCTGCTGCGCCGCAGCGGGCCGATGAGCATGGCACCCTCCCAGCTGGGGGCCTTCACGCGCAGCAGCCCGCAGCAGGCGCACCCCAATATCCAGTACCACGTGCAGCCGCTGTCGCTGGACGCCTTCGGTGAGCCGCTGCACGGTTTTCCTGCCTTCACGGCCAGCGTCTGCAACCTCAATCCCACGAGCCGGGGCACGGTGCGCATCCACAGCGGGGACTTCCGCCAGGCGCCGGCCATTGCGCCGCACTACCTGTCCACACCCGAGGACCGGCAGGTGGCCGCCGACAGCCTGCGCGTGACGCGCCGCATCGTCGGCCAGAGCGCACTGGCGCGCTTCGCCCCCGAGGAATGGAAGCCCGGCGTGCAGTACCAGAGCGACGAGGATCTGGCACGCCTGGCAGGCGACATCGCCACCACCATCTTCCACCCCGTGGGCACGACGAAGATGGGCCGCGCCGACGACCCCATGGCCGTGCTGGACAGCCGCCTGCGCGTACGCGGCGTGCAGGGCCTGCGCGTGATCGACGCAGGCGCCATGCCGCGCATCACCAGCGGCAATACCAACAGCCCGACGCTGGATGATGGCGGAGAAGGCCGCCGGCTGGATTCTTGCGGACCGGCAGGGGCAGACCGGGACAGGGACAGGGACAACGACCGCTGCGGCGGCACCAGCCGACGCAGCGGTGGCGATGACGGCCTGAGGAGCGGCAAGCCTGGGCGGGCCAGGGTTGTCGTGGGCCAAAGCGGATAGGCGAGGAATGAATGGTCGCCCTGGTGTCAAAGCCCCGGCGCCCGATGCTCACGGCCCTTTGCTGGTGCAATCCCGCACTTTTGCGGTAACTGCGGGAAATCCCCGATGCACCACCCAGGTGCGACCATTAAAGTCCACCCACTCTCGCGGCACCACAGTGCTGCACAAGAGGGGCCGAGGAGACAACTCGTACACAACCAGATCAACATTCATAAATAGCATCCCAAGATGCATTTCCCAGAGCGCCGGCAAGTCCGGCGCTTTTTTTATGCCTGCGGCCAGCCGGCTGCGGCACCTGGGCGGTGCGACAATCGCCGCCCTATGGAATGGATCATCGTCTCGCTGGCCTCGATGCTGGCCGGCTTCGTGGACGCCATCGTGGGCGGCGGGGGCCTCATCTTGCTGCCCGCGCTGTTCGCCACCTTCCCCACCGCACCGCCCGCCACGCTGCTGGGCACCAACAAGAGCGCCTCGGTCTGGGGCACGGCCATGTCCACCTGGCAGTACGGCCGCAAGGTGCAGTTGCCCTGGCGCGCAATGATGCCGGCGGCCTGCGTGGGCATGGCGGGCTCTTTTGCGGGCGCCTGGGCCGTCACGCAGATCTCCCCGATTTCCTGCGCCGGCTGCTGCCGCTGGTGCTGCTGGGCGTGCTGGTCTACACGCTGGCGCGCAAGGACATGGGCCGCCACCACACGCCGCACTACTCGGGCCGCGCCGAGACGCTGATCGCCTGCGCCATCGGCCTGGTGATCGGCTTCTACGACGGTTTCTTCGGCCCCGGCACGGGCAGCTTCTTCGTGTTCCTGTTCGTGCGGCTGATGGGCTATGACTTCCTGAACGCATCGGCCTCGGCCAAGCTGCTGAACATGGCCACCAACCTGGCGGCGCTGGCGCTGTTCGCGCTCAAGGGCCATATCTGGTGGCACCTGGCCGTGCCCATGGCGGTGGCCAATGTGCTGGGCGCCATGCTGGGCACGCACATGGCCCTGCGCCATGGAACGGGCTTTGTGCGCGGCATTTTCATCGGCGTGGTGAGCCTGCTGATCCTCAAGACCGGCTACGACGCCTTCATCGCCTGAGCACGGGCCAGCGGCATTGGCAACACCTGCCATCGGCATTGGCGACGGCAACCTTCTATAATTGCCGACTTTTCGCCTTGAGCTGCGGCGGCTGGTGCATGTCGCACCCCTGCCAGCGGCCGTACCCGACCAGCCGACCAGCCGCAAAACCGGCCCCGCCGTCCATGGCCCATGCACCGATCCGTGCCTTGGCGCTTTCATCAACCTGCGGCGCCGGGTCAGGTCCTGAGCGACAGCCCTCCTGGAGCTTCCATGAAACGCATTACCGTCATCGTCGCCGCCGCGCTGGCCCTGTGGACCGCCGCAGGCGTTCAGGCCCGCCCTTCGACGCCATCCAGAAGGAAGGCACGCTGCGCCTGGCCACCGAGGGCTATTACGCGCCCTTCGCCCATTTCGAGGGAAAGCAGCTGACCGGCTTCGAGGTCGAGCTGGCCCAGATGATGGCCGCCAAGATGGGCGTGAAGTACGAGTGGAAGACCATCAGCTTCGACGCCCTGCTCACCGGCCTGCAGCAGGACCGCTGGGATCTGGTGATCTCCTCGCACGGCATCACGCCGAGCGCGAGAAGGCCGTGACCTTCACACAGCCCCACTACTGCTCTGGCGCCATCGTGGTGTCGCTGGACCCGGCCATCCGCTCGGCCAAGGACCTGGCGGGCAGGACGGTGTCGGTGCAGACCGGCTCCACCTATATGCAGTACATGGAGAAGACCATGCCCGGCATCAAGCGCCTGGTCAACTTCCCCACCAACGAGGCCGCGCGCAATGCGCTGCTGTCCAAGCGCGTGGACGCCTGGGTGACAGAACGCTTCATTGCCAAGGAACTGCAGCAGAAGAACCCCAATGCCCAGCTCAAGCAGGGCGAGTTGCTGCTGGTCGAGCGCATCGCCGCCGCCGTGGCCAAGGACAACAAGTCGCTGGCCGACGCCTGGAACAAGGCCTTCAAGGAAGCCCTGGCCGACGGCAGCTACGCCAAGCTGTCGCAGAAATACTTCCACGAAGACATCCGCTGCCCTGACTGAGGCCCCGGGCAGATCTGCCCGACCGGCGCCCACTTGCAGGGCGCCTTTTTGTTTCTAGCCCACCTATGCTTACCGTCCTCTGGCCCGCCCACTGGAGCCGCTCGCAGCGCAGCAACGCCACCCTGGTCACGGCCCTGCTGCTGATGGTGCTCGTGGTTTCGCTGCTGCGGCAGTTGCCTGTCCTGCTGCCCGAGCCCATAGGCTCCAACGCCGACACCTTCGCCGAAGGCGCGCGCACCACGCTGTATCCTGACGCTGGTCCAGCGGCGCCGCCGGGCCTGCTGCTGGGCATCGGCGCCGCGCTGGCGCGCACTCTCGCGCACGGCCGCCCTGCGCTGGCTGCCGGGCTTTTATGTCTGGGCCGATCCGCGGCACGCCGCTGCTGGTGCAGATCCTGTTCTGTCTACTTCGCCGCTGCCCGTGCTGATGCCCGGCCTGAACCTGCCCGACTTCGCCGCCGCCTGGCATTGCGCCTGGGCCTGAACGCGGCGCCTACAACGCCGAAGCCATGCGCGCCGGTCTGCTGGCGTGCCCGCGGCCAGACCGAAGCCGCCCGAGCACTGGGCCTGCCGCAAGACCGCGTGTTCCTGGATGTGGTGTTCCCGCAGGCATTCAAGATCTCGCTGCCGCCGCTGGTGAGCAACTTCGTGGCGCTGCTCAAGGATTCCGTCGCTGGCGTACGCGATCGGCGTGGTGGAGCTGACCAACTGTGGGCAACCGCATCCAGTCGGCCACCTTCCAGCCGGTGCAGACACTGGTCACCGTGGGCGTGACCTACCTGGTGCTGACCACGCTGGTGACCCAGGTCACGGCTGCCGTGGAGTACCGCTTCGACGTGGAGGCCGCCAAATGAGCGCCGACAAGCTGGCACGGGCATGCCCCTACATCGTGGCCGAGAAGGTCACCAAGTCCTTCGGCAGCCACCAGGTGCTCAAGGGCGTTTCCACGCAGTTCTGCACCAGGCGAGGTGACGGTGATCATCGGCGCCTCGGGCTCGGGCAAGTCCACGCTGCTGCGCGCCATCAACCGGCTGGAGCCGCACGACGGCGGGCGCATCACCATCGACGGCGTCGAAGTCACCGACAACGAAGCCACGCTGCAAAAGCAGCGCTGCGAAGTGGGCATGGTGTTCCAGCAGTTCAACCTGTTCGGCCACATGACGGTGCTGGACAACGTGACCCTGGCGCCGCGCCGCATCCACAAAACGCCGCGCGCCCAGGCCAATGCCAAGGCCATGGCCCTGCTGGAGCGCGTGGGCATGCAGGCCCATGCCCACAAGTACCCGTGGCAGCTGTCGGGCGGCCAGCAGCAGCGCGTGGCCATTGCCCGCGCCCTGGCCATGGAGCCGCAGGTGATGCTGTTCGACGAGCCCACCAGCGCGCTGGACCCGGAGATGGTCCAGGAAGTGCTGGACGTGATGCGCGAGCTGGCACGCGGCGGCATGACCATGATCGTGGTCACCCACGAAATGGGCTTCGCCCGCGAGGTCGCCGACCGCGTGATGTTCTTCGACCAGGGCTGCATCGCCCACGAGGCCCGCCGGCCGAGTTCTTCGGCAACCCGGCCAGCGAGCGGATCGCGGCGTTCATCGGTCGCATGGGGCATTGAGGCCGGGGCCAGCGCACGCAGGCTGCTCAAAGAAAACAAAGAGCCGGCAATGCCGGCTCTTTTGCTTTCTCAATCCTCCAGCTCGCCAGCAGACGGCGGCGGCAGCGCGGCGGGGCGGTTGGATGCCACGGGTGCCGATGCCTCGGGCGGCTCGTAGCGCGGCAGGCCGGGCAGGTTCACGGTTTCTGCGTCCAGCGTGATTTCGGAGACGCGGCGCGGGCGCCTATGGGCACGCCGGCCTGGCCTTGCGCATGGCGGCCATGTCCTCCAGGCTGGGGTAGCGGCCCAGCAGCCAGTAGTCGAACACGCGGCGTGCCAGCGGCGCGGCAGCGGCGGCGCCGAAGCCGGCGTTCTCCACGATGACGGCGACGGCAATGGTGGGGTTGTCGGCCGGCGCGTAGGCGATGTACAGCGAGTGGTCGCGCTGGAACTCGGACAGGCGCGAGGCGTTGTACTTCTCGTTCTGGCGCACGCCCACGGCCTGGGCCGTGCCGGTCTTGCCGGTGGAGGTGTAGGGTGCGTTGCCGAAGATGCCGCGCGAGGTGCCCTCCACCGTCACGGCGGCCACGGCGGCGCGCACGGCTTCCACGTTCTCGGGCTTGTAGCCCATGCTGGTGCCGGGGTCCTTGTTGATGGCCGAGAACTGCTGCGTCACGGCATCGACACGGCCCACGGCCAGGTGGGGCCGGTGCTTGACGCCCTTTGCCGCCAGCGTGGACATGGCGTTGGCCAGCTGCAGGATGGTGAAGTTGTTGTAGCCCTGGCCGATGCCCAGCGAGATGGTCTCGCCCGCGTACCACTTCTTCTGCTCGGGCCGCTTGTAGGTGTTGCGCTTCCACTCGGTGCTGGGCAGCACGCCGCGCGCCTCGCCGCGCACGTCGATGCCGGTGATCTGGCCGAAGCCCAGCGGCTTCATGTAGTCGTGGATCATGTCCACGCCCATGTCGTTGGCCAGCATGTAGTAGTACACGTTGGACGACTTGATGATGGAGCGGCGCAGATTGGTCGGCCCGTTGGGGTGGCCCGAGCGGAAGGTATGGCCGCCGAAGGTCCAGCTGCCGTTGTCCATGATGGTGGTGTCGGGACGGCGCTTGCCCGACTCCAGCGCGGCAATCGCCATGAAGGGCTTGTAGGTGGAGCCCGGCGGATAGGTGCCCCGCAGCGCGCGGTTGAGCAGCGGGCGGTTGATGGATTCGTTGAGCGCGGCCCAGCTTTCCTGGTCGATGCCATCGACGAAGAGATTCAGGTCGAAGGTCGGGCGGCTGACCATGGCCAGCAGCTCGCCGCTGCGCGGATCGATGGCCACCAGGGCGCCACGGCGGTCGCCGTACAGCTCCTCCACCATGCGCTGCAGCTTGATGTCCAGCGACAGCACCAGGCTGTCGCCCGGCGTGGCGGGGCGGCTGCCGAGCTTGCGCACGGCATGGCCGCCGGCCGAGGTTTCCATTTCTTCCCAGCCGGTCTGGCCGTGCAGGTCGGTTTCGTAGCTCTGCTCCACGCCCAGCTTGCCGATGACGTCGGTGCCCCGGTAGTTGGCGGCGTCGTCGGAGTCTTCCAGCGCCTCTTTCTCGCGCTGGTTGATGCGGCCGATGTAGCCGATGACGTGGCTGGCCGTGTCCTGCATGGGGTAGGTGCGGAACAGCCGTGCCTTGATGTCCACGCCCGGGAAGCGGTAGCGCTGCGCGGCGAAGCGCGCGACCTCGTCATCGGTCAGGCGCGTGCGGATGGGCAGGGAGTCGAAGCTGCGGGAATCATCCACCAGGCGCTTGAACTTGCGCCGGTCGCGCGGCGTGATCTCGACGATCTCGGCCAGGCCGTCGATGGTCTCTTCAAGGTTGCCCGCGCGCGAGGGCATGATCTCCAGCGTATAGGCCGAGTAGTTGGTGGCCAGCACCACGCCGTTGCGGTCCAGGATCTGGCCCGGTTGGGCACGATCGGCACCACGGCCGTGCGGTTGCTTTCGGCGCGCTCGGCCAGCTCCTCATGGCGCTGCACCTGCAGCACCAGCAGCCGCGCCACCACCAGCCCGAAGGCCAGCAGCACCACCACGCTCATCACCCATGCGCGCAGCCTGAAGCGCTGCAGCTCGGCTTCTGTATTGCGGATTTCCATCACGCGTCAAGCCTCACAGAGGACGGTTCTCGTCACTGTCCGGCGGTCGGCGCTGCGGCGCCAGCAGCAGGCCGCTGACCAGGGGCCACAGCAGGGCCTCGATCAGGGGGCCACCACCACCAGCAGGCCGGGCACGATGCCGCCGGCCACCATGCGCAGCAGCACCTGCAGGCCATGCACCACGGCGAACAGCGGCAGCAGGTGCAGCGCCTGCACGGGCGTGGAGAACCAGGACAGGCGCCGGCCCATGGCGCCGGCCGCGAACACCAGCAGCGCATAGGCCAGCGCATGCTGGCCCAGCAGGGAGGAGCGGTCCACATCCATGCACAGGCCCAGCAAAAAGGCCACGCCCATGCACACGCGCTGGGGCTGGTTCAGCGCCCAGAAGGCCAGCAGCACCATCAGCAGGTCGGGCTGCCAGGCCTGGCGGCCCAGCGGCAGCATGTTGAGTGCCAGCGCCGCCAGCAGGCTGACGACGATGAACAGGGGGTTGACCGGCAGCAGCAGCTGCTGGCCGCGCGGCATGATCATGCGGGCTCCTTCCTGGCGGAGGCGGGTGCGGCGGGAGCAGCGGGTGCATCTGTCTTGCCGGCCTTGCCGCCGTCCCTGGAGGCTTCCTTGCCCTTGCCGTCCTTGGCCTTGTCTTTTTCCTTGGCCTTGTCTTTTTCCTTGCCCTTGTCTTTTTCCTTGCCCTTGCCGGCGCGCAGGGGTTCGGCGGCGCCTTCCGCCTCGGGATGGGTGGCGCGGTCCAGCGGCTTGAGCACCACCACGTGGCGCACGCCCTGGACACGGCCCACGGGCTCGCAGTAGATGCGCGAGAAGGCCGAGTCGGCGCGGCGCTCCACCGAGACCACCTTGGCCACGGGCAGGCCCGGCGGGTACAGGCCGTCGACGCCGCTGGTGGTCAGCAGGTCGCCTTCCTGGACATCGGCATTGCTGGGCATGAAGCGCAGCTCCGATGCCGCCGGTGCGCAGCGGCGACGGATCGCCATAGGCCACGCTGCGCGCGCCGGTGCGCGGGTTGAAGACGGGAATGGCCTGGTCGCGGTCGATGAGCAGGGTGACTTCGGCACGCAGCGGATACACGCGCGTGACCTGGCCGACCACGCCCTTTTCATCGAGCACGGGCGAGCCCTGGTCGATGCCATCCACCTGGCCGCGGTCGATGACCACGCGGCGCGTATAGAGGTCGGGCTGTCGTAGACCACCTCGGCAGCGGTGCCGGGCGTGGTGAGGCGATCGCGCAGCTGCAGCAGCTCGCGCAGGTGGTCGTTTTCCTGGATCAGCTCGTCGGCCAGCGATGCACTCTGGGCCATGGCCACCAGTTCCTTGCGCGCGGCCTGTTCGCGGGCCTGGGCATCGTCCAGCGAGCCCAGGTAGCGGCTGGCGTCGTGCACGGCCTGCACCGGCTTGAGCATCACCCATTGCACGGGGTACAGCACGGTGGCCACGGCCACGCGCACGGGATCGGTGATCCTGAAGCGCGCATCGGCCACCATCAGGAACAGCGCCAGGGCGCTGTACAGGGCCAGTTGCGAGACCCGCGAGGGCCGCCGCTTGAACAGCGAGGGCGCCGAGTGGTCCAGGGTATTGGGATTCATGCGGCCCTCCCGCGTGGCAGGGCCTGCCCTGCCGCACTTGCTGCAGCCTGGAGAGCACGGGCCGGTCCCGGTGCGAAGGAAGGCAGGGCAAGCATGCAGGTCACCACGGAAGGGAGAGGAAAATCGTTGCAGTCAGGCGGCTGCGGCCCCGGGCCCGCGACAACGGGCCCCGGCCTGCGCCGCATCAGTCATCAGTCGCTGGTGAAGATGCTGCCCTGGCGGTCCATGGTCTCCAGCGCCATGCCGCAGCCGCGCACCACGCAGGTCAGCGGCTCTTCGGCCACCAGCACGGGCAGGCCGGTTTCCTCGGCCAGCAGGCGGTCCAGGTCACGCAGCAGCGCGCCGCCGCCGGTGAGCATCATGCCGCGCTCGGCAATGTCGGCGCCCAGCTCGGGCGGTGTCTGCTCCAGCGCGTTCTTGACGGCGCTGACGATCTGGTTGAGCGGATCGGTCAGGGCTTCCAGCACCTCGTTGGACGAGATGGTGAAGCTGCGCGGCACGCCTTCGGAGAGGTTGCGGCCCTTGACTTCCATCTCCTTGACTTCGGAGCCGGGGAAGGCCGAGCCGATGTTCTTCTTGATGGACTCGGCCGTGGGCTCGCCGATCAGCATGCCGTAGTTGCGGCGGATGTAGCTGATGATGGCTTCGTCGAACTTGTCGCCGCCAACGCGCACGGAGCCCTTGTAGACCATGCCGCCCAGCGAGATCACGCCGACTTCGGTGGTGCCGCCACCGATGTCCACCACCATGGAGCCCGAAGCCTCGGACACCGGCAGGCCGGCGCCGATGCCGGCAGCCATGGGTTCCTCGATCAGGTAGACGGAGGTGGCGCCTGCCGCCTCGGCCGCGTCCTTGATGGCGCGGCGCTCGACCTGGGTGGAGCCGCAGGGCACGCAGATGATGATGCGCGGGCTGGGCGTGAGCACCGAGCGCGGATGCACCATCTTGATGAACTGCTTGATCATCTGCTCGGTGATGACGAAGTCGGCAATCACGCCGTCCTTCATCGGGCGGATGGCCTCGATGTTGCCGGGCACCTTGCCCAGCATGGCCTTGGCCTCGCGACCCACCGCCTGAATCACCTTCTTGCCGTGCGGCCCGCCTTCGTGGCGGATGGCGACAACGGAGGGTTCGTCCAGAACAATGCCCTTGTCGCGGGCGAAAATCAGGGTGTTGGCTGTGCCAAGATCAATGGCAAGGTCGGTGGAGAAATACCGACGGAAAGCTCCGAACATTACGAGAGTCCTCTCAGGCACGGCATGCTCGTCGGCCTGCCATCGCCGGGATGAAAGTTAGGGAGTCTGGATGGGGTTGGCTTTTCGCACAATGACCGGCTCGGAGAGGGTCTTGCGGCAAAGCCGAGATAATACCGTATCCCCTGTGAATAACTTGTACTGCCGGGGCTTGAAATACGGGTTTACATCCCGTTGCCCCCTTCAAAATTCCTATGGCACTGAACGCACAAGACATCGCACGCATCGCGAACCTCGCACGGCTCGAGCTCTCTTCCACAGAGAGTGAGCGCATGCTAGGCCAGCTCAATGATTTTTTCGGCATCGTGGAGAAGATGCAGGCTGTGGATACTTCGGGCGTCAGCCCGCTGTCACATCCGGTCGCCGCCATCCAGGACATTGCCCTGCGTCTGCGCGAGGACATTGCCAGCGAGCCCGACCAGCGCGACGCCAACCAGCGCAGCGCCCCGGCCGTCGAGCGCGGCCTGTTCCTGGTCCCCAAGGTGATCGAGTAAGCGCCGCGCGTCCTCGTCACTGGCATCCGTCCCCGTTTTCCGCACCCCATACATGACCCAGCAAACCACTGATCTGCACACGCTCGGCGTGTCGGCCCTGTCGGCCCTGCTGCGCGAGCGCAAGCTCGGCGCCGTCGAAGCCGCCCAGCATTTCCTGGCCCGCGCCCAGGCGCACCAGAACCTGGGCGCCTTCGTCAGCATCGACGAAGAGGCCACTCTGGCCCAGGCCGCGCTGCCGACGCCCTGATGGCCCAGGGCAAGGGCGGCCGCCTGGCTGGCGTGCCCATTGCGCACAAGGACATCTTCGTCACGCGCGACTTCCCGACCACGGCCTCCAGCAAGATGCTGGCCGGCTACCGCTCGCCTTCGACGCCACCGTGGTGACGCGCCTGGCCGAGGCCGGCGCCGTGACGCTGGGCAAGCTCAACTGCGATGAATTCGCCATGGGCTCGGCCAACGAGAACTCGGCCATCGCGCCCGTGGGCTTCGACGCCCTGCGCCCGTGCGCAACCCCTGGAACACGGACCGCGTGCCTGGCGGCTCCTCTGGCGGCTCGGCCGTGGCCGTGGCCGCAGGCCTGGCGCCCGCCGTCACCGGCACCGACACGGGCGGCTCCATCCGCCAGCCCGCATCGTTTTGCGGCATCACGGGCATCAAGCCCACCTATGGCCGCGCCAGCCGCTACGGCATGATCGCCTTCGCCTCCAGCCTG
>MQUG01002892.1:0-12536 GCA_007213375.1 Steinernema feltiae | reverse complement strand
CTGCGCGGAGACGCGCTACACGCACGACCCCGAGGTGCTGGCCGCCAGCCACAGGCTGGCCGCCATCAATTCGGCGGTGGAGGTGGACCTCACGGGCCAGATCAACTCCGAGGTGGCGGGCGGCGTCTACGTGGGCGCCGTGGGGGGCGCCGTGGACTTTCTGCGCGGCGCGGCACGCAGCCGCGGCGGCCTGCCCATCATCGCCCTGCCCGCCACGGCCAGGGGTGCCACGCGCATCGTCGCGCGGCTGTCCGGCCCCGTCAGCACGCCGCGCAGCGATGCCGGACTCATCGTCACCGAACACGGCGTGGCCGACCTGCGCGGCCAGACGCTGTCGCGCCGCGTGAAACGGCTGATCGACATCGCGGCACCGGAGCACCGCGCCGACCTGGAACAACAGGCACATACCCTGCTGCGCCAATGCGGCGCAGCCTTTCTGATCCACTGATCCACTGATTCCCAAGGAGACAACACCATGCGCAGAGCCGCCATCGTCACCCCCCTTCGCACACCCGTGGGCACCTTCGGCGGCAGCCTGCGGCCGGTATCGGTCGAGGAGCTGGCCGCCACCACGGTGCGCGCCGTGGTCGAGAAAAGCGGCATCGACCCTGCACGCATCGACGACGTGGTCTTCGCCCAGTCCTATGCCAGCAGCGAGACGCCTTGCGTGGGCCGCTGGGCCGCGCTGCAGGCCGGACTGCCGGTGACGGTGCCGGGCATGCAGCTGGACCGGCGCTGCGGCGGCGCCTGCAGGCCGTGGCCACGGCGGCCATGATGGTGCAAAGCGGCGCCGCCGACGTGGTGATCGCGGGCGGCGTGGAGAGCATGAGCAACATCGAGTACTACAGCACCGACATGCGCTGGGCGCGCGCTCGGGCAATGTGCGCTTCTACGACCGGCTGGACCGCGGCCGCGAGCGCTCCCAGCCCGTGGAACGCTTCGGCAAGATCTCGGGAATGATCGAGACCGCCGAGAACCTGGCGCGCGGACTGGGGCATCAGCCGCGAGGCAGCCGACGCCTATGCCGTGCGCAGCACCAGCGCGCGCCGCCGCCGCTGGGAGGCGGCCGCTTCGGCCGACGAGATCGTCCCCGTCAAGGTGCCCAGCGCAAGGGCGACCCCGTGCTGTTCACGCGCGACGAAGGCTTTCGCGCCGACGCCCACCATCGACAGCATGGGCAAGCTGCGCGTGCTCATGGCCCAATGGAACGGTCACGGCCGGCAACGCCAGCCAGCAGAACGACGCCAGCGCCGCATGCCTGATCGTGGCGAGGGACCGGCTGGCCGAAACTGGGCCTCACCCCCATGGCCACCCTGGTGGGCTGGGCCGCCGCAGGCTGCGAGCCCTCGCACATGGGCATAGGCCCCGTGCCCGGCCGTCAAGAAGCTGCTGGCGCGCCTGAACCTCACGCTGGACCAGATGGACCTGGTCGAACTCAACGAAGCCTTTGCCTGCCAGGTGCGCTGTCCGTGGCTCAAGGGCTGGGAGTGGAACGACCAGGGCGCCATAGGACCACAAACTCAACGTCAACGGCCTCCGGCATCTCCCTGGGCCACCCATAGCGCCACCGGCGTGCGCATCCTGGCCACCCTGCCTGCACGAGCTGGAGCGCCCGCAAGGGCCGCTATGGGCTGGAGACCATGTGCATAGGCGGCGGCCAGGGGATTGCGGCGGTGTTCGAGCGGGTGTGAGGAACCAGTCATGTCGACACGTCCAGTGAATCTGAGCCAGCAACAACATCGAATCGATGAAGCTCAGACCCAAGCGACCAAGCTGGAAGCGCTACGGCAAGCGGCTATGCGGGGTTGGGCAGATGTCGCCTCGGGTCACTACATTGATGTGCCGGATGAAGACTTTGACCTCTTTATCGCGGATCCGGGAAGGCAGGCAGCCAGCCGAATCAAGGCTGGTGCCTGACGGCAGCCTCCTCAATCCGCCCGCGCCCCCGAAGCCTTCACGATCTCTTCCCACTTGCGGGCCTCGGCCTGGATGTAGCGCGCGAACTCGGCGGGCGTGGAGCCCACGGGCTCGGCGCCCAGGCGGCGGTATTGCGCGGCGATCTGGGGTTCGGCAAGCACGCGGCGGGACTCGGTCCACAGTTTCTGCACCACGTCCTGGGGCGTGTTCTTCGGTGCCCACAGCCCGTACCAGGTGCTGGTGCGAAAGCCGGGCATGCCGGCCTCTTCCATGGTGGGCACATCGGGCAGGGAGGGCGAACGCCGCTCCGAGGTGACGGCCAGCGCACGCAGCCGGCCCGAGGCGATGAAGGGCATGGCCGAGGGCATGGAGTCGAACATGAGCTGGATCTGCCCGCCCATCAGGTCGGTCAGGGCCGGCGAGCTGCCCTTGTAGGGCACATGCTGCATCTGCGCGCCGGTCTTCAGGCGGAACAACTCGCCCGACAGGTGCTGGGACGACGCATTGCCGGCCGAGCCGAAGTTCACCTGCCCCGGATGGGCCTTGGCCCAGGCGGCCAGTTCCTGCACATTGCGCACCGGCAGGCTGCTGCCCACGACCAGCACCAGGGGCACATCGACCAGCTGCGTGACCGGCTCGAAATCGCGGAAGGCGTCATAGGGCGCGCTGGCATAGACGTAGGGATTGATGACGTGGATGGAGGCGTTGACCAGCAGCGTGTAGCCGTCGGCCGGCGCCTTGGCCACCAGGGCCGCGCCGACCATGCCGCTGGCGCCGGCCTTGTTGTCCACCACCAGCGGCTGGCCCAGCGCCTCGCCCAGCCGCGTGGTGACCACGCGCCCGACCACGTCGGTAGGCCCGCCCGGTGGATAGGGCACGACGACGCGGATGGGCGCCTTGGGATAGGCCTGGGCCCCGGCGGATGGCTGCGCGCCTGCCGTGCTCCATGCGGCCAGCGCCGCCGCGGCGCCCAGCAGGGTGCGGCGGGAAAGCGCGGGGCCTGTGTGTTGCGTTGTCATACCTTGTCTCCTTGAATGGCGAGTGCGAGCTTGCCGGTCACGTTGCGGCCGTGCAGCGCATCCAGCGCAGCCGGCAGTTCATGCATGGCGAAGACCTGGCTGACCTGGGGATGGATGCGCCCCCGGGCGGCCCAGTCGAGCAGCGTGGCAATGACGGGCTGCAGCTGCGCCATGAAGGCCTGGCGCTCATCGGCCGGCGTCCAGCCGATGTAGCGGCCGTAGAAGAAGCCGTGCAGCGTGAGGTTCTTGACCAGGGCCAGGTTCATGGGCACGGCGGGAATGGCGCCGCTGGCAAAGCCCACGCTCAGCAGCTGCGCGTTCTGCGCAGCCGCGCGCAGTGCCTGCAGCAGCAGATCGCCGCCCACGGGGTCGAAGACGACGGAGGCGCCCCGGCCCTGGGTTGCCTGCTTGACCTGTGCGACCAGGTCCTGCGGCGCCACGGCCTGGTGGGCCCCACGGCGCAGCGCATCGGCGCGCTTGGTCTCGGTGCTGGCGCAGGCGATGACCTGCACGCCGGGCGTCTGCCGGGCCACCTCGACCGCCGCGGCGCCCACGCCCGAACCGGCGCCCAGCACCAGCACCACATCGCCTTCCTGCAGGCGCGCGCGCCAGTGCAGGGCCGTGTAGGCCGTGCCGTAGGACAGGGGAATGGGCAGGGCCTGCAGCCAGGGCATGCCCGCAGGCAGGCGGTAGACGGTGGACGCATGCACCACCGTTTCCTGCGCAAAGGCACCCCAGTCGGCAATGAAGGCCACGGCATCGCCGGGCTGCAGGTGCTGCACCGCGCTGCCGCATTCCAGCACGCGCCCCACGCCTTCGGTGCCGGGCACGAAGGGCAGCGGCGGGCGCCGCTGGTAGCGGCCCTCGATCAGCAGGCCCGTGGCGTGGCTGACGTTGGCGTAGGCCACGGCAATCCGCGCCTGGTACGCGCCCAGGGGCTGGCCGGGCCGGTCCATGGTCTGCAGGCTGACCACCTCGTGCGGCGCGCCGAATTGATGGCAGACGAGGGCCTGCAGGGATGTGTCCGGGGAGGTGTCGAGGGTTGTGGGTGTGAACGTGGATGTGGAAGCGCTCATGCCATGACCTCCTGCGCGCACTGGTGCACCACGCCACTGGCCATCCATTGCTCCATCTCCTGCGGCGTGCAGCCGGCCTCGGCCAGGATCTGGCGCGTGTGCTCGCCCGTGCGCGGCGCGGCGCCAAGGGATGCACCGGAGGCTGCTGCGTCTGCCGACCAGGGTGATGCCGCATACAGCAGCGTCCCGAACCCGGGCTGCGCCAGCGTGGCGAACGATGCGCGGTGCACGGCCTGGGGTGTGCCACCACGTCGGCCAGCGTGCGCACGCCCGCATGCAGGGCGCCCTGTGCGGCCAGGCGCTGCTCCCAGTGGGCGCGCGGCTGCTGTGCCAGCAAGGCCTGCAGCCCGGCATGCAGGACATGGCGATGGGCCATGCGGCCCGCATTGGAGGCAAAGCGCGCGTCCTGCAGCCAATGGTGCAGGTCCAGCGCGCGGCACAGCCGCTCGAACTGGTCGTTGTTCAGGGCCAGCACGGTGATGAAGCCATCGGCCGTGGCGAACACGCCGTTGGGGGCGCTCACGCCTTCGGCGGGCTGGCCGCCGCGCAGCGTGTCTTCGGCCAGCACCGTGGATTGCAGGGCGCAGCAGACCTCGAACAGATTGAGCTGCACATGGCGCCCGCGCCCGCTGCGCGCCTTGCCCAGCAGGGCCGCCGTGCAGGCCTGTGCAGCGTAGACGCCGGCTGCGATGTCGGCCAGCAGCAGGCCCACGCGCCGGGGCTGGCCCTGCGCGTCGCGGTTGCTGGTCATCAAGCCCGTGTCGGCCTGCATGACGGAGTCGGTGGCGGGCCGGTCGGCATACGGCCCCGTGGGTCCGTAGCCGCTGATGGAGACGTACACCGGGTCCAGGCCGGCCGCGCGCAGGCTGTCGTAGTCCACGCCCATGCGCTGCACGACCTGGGGGCGGAAGTTCTGCACCACGATGTCGGCCTCGCGCGCCAGCCGCAGCAGCAGCGCACGCCCCTGGTCCTGGCGCGCATCGACGGCAATGCTGCGCTTGCCCGCGTTGTAGGTGGCAGACAGGCTGCTGTGCCCGTTGCGCGAGATGCCACGTGGCGCGCCCAGTCGCCTTCGGGCGGATCGACCTTGATCACCTCGGCGCCCTGGCGCGACAGCAGGTGGGTGCAGTAGGGGCCGGCCACGCCCTGGCTCAGATCGAGCACACGGTAGTGCGCCAGCGGCGCCGGCGGCGCGGTTTGCAAAGCTTCTTGGTTCACGGTCTGCGGCCTTTCGCCATGGTTTCCTCCATGCTAGGGAGGCAGGGCTGGCGCCACAATCCTCGCCAGCAGGCCAGGCCTGGTGACTCCCGATCAACAATGGCCGGACCCGGCCCCGCAAAGAATGCCGAGATGGACCTGAACCTGTGCCGCGTCTTCATCGACATCGCCGAGGCCAGAGCCTCACGCGGGCGGCCGAGCGCGGCGGCATGACGCGCTCCAACGTCTCGCGCCGGCTGCGTGCGCTGGAGACCGAGATGGGTGCGCAGCTGCTGCGCCGCACCACGCGCAACGTGGAACTGACCCAGGCCGGCCAGCTGCTGTACCGGCGCTGCCTGGCCATGATGGAGGAGCTGCAGCGCGCCCGCGATGCCATCCACCAGTTGCGCTCCACCGTGAGCGGCGAGGTGGGCGTGCGCGTGCCACCGGCTTCGGGCATTTCTATCTCAAGCCGCTGATCCTGGGCTTTTGCCGCGAGCATCCCGACATCCGCCTGCGCCTGCTGATCAACGACCAGATGGCCGACCTCGTGGCCTCCAAGGTCGATCTGGCAGTGCAGATCACCTCCGCGCCGCTGGACGATCTGGTGGCCACGCGGCTGTGCGATGTGCGCTGGAACTTCGTGGCCACGCCCGCCTGCCTGCAGGCGCTGGAGCAGTCGCTGGGCCGGCCCCTGCGCGCGCCTGCCGACCTGCTGCAGGCCCGCCTCATCCTGCCGCTGGCCATGGGCGGCAGGCTGGCCTGGCTGGCCGGCAGCGGCGACGATGGCGTGGCCGCTGCCCTCGATGTGCTGCCCTCGCTGCAATCGGGCGACTACCGCCTGCTGTACGACGCCGTGCTGGACGGCCTGGGCCTGGCCCTGCTCCCGGACTACGTGACCTCGGCCGCGCTGGCCGGCGGCACCCTGGTGGCCGTGCTGGACCAGGTGGTGTTCTCCGGCCTGGGCAATGCCATGTACCTGGTGCGCATGCCCGACCGCCAGCCCACCATGGCGGCCCGCGCCTTCCAGCAGTTCCTGCGCGAGGCCATCGTCACCGCCGCACCCAGCTGGCAGGCGGGCGCCGAGGAGGCGGGCGCGGACCTGTCTTCCTAGGACGTCCTAACAGCCGGCAAACCCCGGCTTAGGCAAAAGCAGATTCCCAAGAAGCGCCGGCGTGCGCACCATTGCCTGCATGTCCGGCGCAGACCGGGCGCGCCGCCGTGCAGGCCATGGCAGCGCTTCATTCATCTTTTGCAGGAGACAGCACATGCCCGCCCAACACCGCCGCAAGGCCCTGGCCACCCTGGCCCATGCCCCGCTTCTGGCGTCCCTGGCGACCGCCCTAGCCACCCTGAGCACCCTGACCGCCCTCCCGCCGCCCGCGCAGGACGCGCAGCCCGTGCGCCTCATCGTGGGCTACTCGGCCGGTGGCCCCGTGGACCAGGGCGCCCGCCTGCTCAGCGTGGCGCTGACCAAGGAACTGGGCGCCTCGGTGGTGGTGGAGAACAAGCCCGGCGCCAATGCCACCATGGCCGGCAGCGAGGTCGTGCGCGCCAAGCCCGATGGGCTGACGCTGTGGTTCGCGGCCAGCCCCACCATCACCATCAGCCCCAACGTGATGAGCAAGATGTCCTTCGACCCGGCCCGTGACCTCACGCCCGTGGCGCCCGTGCTCAGCTACTACAACGTGCTGGTGGTCAACAACAACGAGCCCTACAGGACCACGGCCGAGCTCGTGGCCTATGCCAAGGCCCATCCGCAAAAGCTCAACTACGGCTCGGCGGCGTGGGCGGCTCCAACCACCTGGGCGCGCTGCTGTTCGCGCGGCGCAGCGGCATCGAGATGAACCACATTCCCTACAAGGGCAACGCACCGGCCATGACCGACGTGATCGGCGGCCAGCTGAGCATGATGCTGGACATCATCAGCACCGCCAGCACCTACATCCACAGCGGCAAGGTACGGGCCATCGCCGTCACCTCGCCGCAGCGCAATGCCTCCCTGCCCGACGTGCCCACCTTCGCGGAGTCCGGCATCGAAGGCCTCAAGGGCTTCGACGTGGGCGGCTGGTATGGCGTCTACGGGCCCAAGGGCATGTCGCCCGAACTCGTCGCCAGGCTCAACAAGTCCATCAACGCCGCCCTGGCACAGCCCGAGCTGCGCAAGCGCTTCAAGGAACTGGGCTACGAGGAGTGGACGGGATCGCCCCAGAAGCTGGCCGAGCGTGGCGGCAAGGAGCGTGCGATGTGGGGCCACGGTGACGCAGGGGATCGTGGTGGACTAGCGGAAGCACCCCCTGAGGCGCTTCGCGCCTTTCCCCGCTCTTCGGAGGGGGACGACCCCCTCGCTGCGGCGGGCGGCGCGGCGCGGCCGGCGCAGGCCCTTGCTCGGCGTCCCTCGCATTGGGCCACGCCGGTTTTTGAGGGCCTTTGGCGAAGCAGGCCCTCATGGATCATCGAAATGAATCAACGAATACACCATCTTCTGGACCGCTGGCTGGCCGAGGCGCCGCAGCGGCCTTTCATCCATCTGCCGGATGGCGGCAGCCTGAGCTTCGCCGACATCGGCGTGCTGACGG
Source organism: Steinernema feltiae (assembly GCA_007213375.1). Taxonomy (NCBI): domain Eukaryota; kingdom Metazoa; phylum Nematoda; class Chromadorea; order Rhabditida; family Steinernematidae; genus Steinernema; species Steinernema feltiae. Next base: position 4,748 of record MQUG01002892.1, on the reverse strand, counting down.
ACACGGCCGAGGCCGAGTTGCGCGCGCTCGACGTACGGCCTGGCGACCGCGTGCTCGTCGTGGCCGAGAACTGCCCCGAGCATGCGGCACTGATCCTGGCCTGCAGCCGGTCGGAGCCTGGTCCTGCGGCGTGAATGCGCGCATGGCGCCTGGCGAGATCGATGCGTTCGCGGACAAGGCCGATGCACGCATCGTCTACTTCACCGCGGCGGCCTCGGACAGCGCCGGTGCCCATGCGCGGCGTTTTGCCGCGCGCGACTCGGCCCTGGCCGGCATGCAGCACAGCCCCGTGCGCGCGCAGGCCGTGGCCGAGGCGGGTGTGCTGCAAGGCGAAGTGGCGGCGCTGATCTTCACCTCGGGCACCACGGGAACGCCCAAGGGGGTGATGGTGGGGCATGACGCGCTGGCGCATTTCGCGCGCGTCTCGGCCGCATCGCGCGCCCTGGGGCCCGGGGACCGCAGCTATGCCTTCGTGCCCATGACCCACATCTTCGGCCTGGGCACGGTGCTGCTGGCTTCGCTGCATGCAGGCGCGCAGATGGTGATGCGCCCGCAATTCGATCCTGCCGACCTGCTGGACGCGTTGGCGCGCCACGGCATCTCCCAGCTGCAGGGCCCGCCCGCTCTCTATGCACGGCTGCTGGCCTACCTGCAGGAACAGGGCATTTCCCGACCCGAGGCGCCCGCGCTGCGCTATGTCTACACGGGTGCGGGCCCGCTGGACCTGACGCTAAAGAAGCGTGTGGAACAGGTGTTCGGCCAGGCCCTGCACCACGGCTACGGCCTGTCGGAGTACGCGGGTTCGGTACACCTGACGCGCATGGGCGAGCAGCGCCCCGATACCAGCGCCGGCTATGTCGTCGAAGGCGCCGAGGTTCAGGCCGTCGATGCGGCCACGGGCCAGCCCTGCCCACCGGCCAGCGCGGGGAGCTGTGGATACGTGGACGCGGCCTGATGCAGGGCTACTTCCGCGACGCCGAGGCCACGGCGGCCGTGATGCGCGAAGGCGGCTGGTACGCCAGCGGCGACCTCGGCGAGTTCCAGGCCGATGGCGCGCTGTTCGTGGTCGGGCGGCTCAAGGAGATGATCATCCGATCGGGCTTCAACGTCTATCCGGCCGAGGTGGAGCGGGCCCTCAACGAGTTGCCCGGGATTCAGCGCAGTGCCGTGGTCGGCCGTGCCGAGCGCGACGGCAACGAGGAGGTCATCGCCTTCGTGGAGCTGAGCCCCGGCGCCGCGCTCGATGCCAAGGCAGCGCACGGCCACCTGCGCGAGCGGCTCGCACCCTACAAGCTGCCCGCCCACATCGTGGCCATGCCCGAGCTGCCCACCAGCCCCAACGGCAAGGTCCTCAAGCGCCTGCTGCAGGAACGGGCCCGGCATCTCTGATGCACGCCCGCGGCCCTCGGGCGGCTCGCAGGCGGGCCGGCGGGATTGTCAATTTTTATACAAAACTATCGTATTGAAACAATCAATAGCTGAATAAAATTTCTGAATTGGACGCCCAAATCGCCGCTGGCTACAGTTCGATATCACTGTCTTGACAAGCATCAATTGCCGAAACGGCAAGACTTGCATGCCACGGACAGGCTTTCGTTCATAGCGACCAACCGTCCCTTTCACCCATGAAAAAACTGGTCCGGCTCCTCTGGAGCGGTGTGCTGCTCTGTGCGGCGGGCATCAGCCACGCTGCATGGCCCGACAAGCCGATCACCCTGGTCGTTCCCTTTCCTCCCGGCGGCGGCACGGACGTGGTGGGGCGCATCCTCGCCAAGGAACTGGGCAGCCGCCTGGGCGTGAGCGTCGTCGTGGAAAACCGGCCGGGTGCGGCCGGCAACATCGGCAGCAACCATGTCGCGAAATCCAGCCCCAATGGCTATACGCTGCTGATCGGCACCACGGCCCAGAGCATTTCCGCGGCGCTCTACCGGCGGTCAAGGTATGACTTCGTCAATGACCTGGAGGCCATCTCCACCATCAACGACGGCCCGCTGGTCCTGATCAGCCGGCCCGGCCTGAAGGTGTCTTCCGTCAAGGACCTGATCGACCTGGCGCGGAGCAGCCCAGGCAAGCTCTCCTATGCCACTCCGGGCTATGGCACCTCGGCCCACATGGCGGCCGAAGTCCTGAGCCTGGCCACCGGCATCAGGATGCTGCATGTCCCCTACCAGGGAGCTGCGCCGGTGCTCACCGACCTGATGGGAGGCCAGGTGGACATCACCTTCGACCTGCTGACCACCGCCAGGAGCTATGTGCAGGAAGGCAAGGTCAACCGCATCGGCGTGACCACGCGCGAGCGCTCGCCCCTGGTGCCCGACTGGCAGACCCTCAGCGAGCAAGGTCCCGAGAGCCTGCGCGACTTCAATGAAACCGCCTGGAACGTGCTCATGGCTCCCAAGGGCACGCCCACCGCCATCCTGCAAAAGCTCAATGCGCAGATGAAACAGATCCTGTCGGACGACAAGGTCCGGCAAAAATTCATGGACCTCGGCAGCCTTCCCCTCTGGAAGGACATGGCCGGCTCCAGGGCCTTCGTGATCGATGACGTCAACAAGTGGAGAAAAATCGTCCATGACGCAGGCATCGACAAGATCTGACATGCGTGCCGCCGCCAGGAAAGCTTCCTCCCCGGACCTGCTGCACCTGCAGGAGCTGCTGTCCGCATTCGGCCGGCATGGCCTGCATGTGCCCTTCGAGCGCCTGGAGCCGATCCTGCAGGAGTACCAATTGCTCAAGGAGCACCGCAGCCTCGTCAACGAGGTGGCCCACCAGCACGGGCCTTCGCACATCCAGACCATGATGGGCCGACCCACGCGACATGAACGCCAGTCCTGAACTCTCGATACGGCAGATGGCCGGCATGCTGCGGGCAGGAAAGGCCACATCGGAGACATTGACCCGTGCGGCCCTGGGACGCATCCGCGCCATGGACATAGACATCCATGCCTTCACCAACCTCGATGCCAGTGGCGCGATGGACTCGGCACGCGTCGCCGACGCGGCGCGCGCCGAGTGCGCCGACCTGCCGCTGCTGCATGGCATCCCGGTCGCCATCAAGGACGTCTACGATGTCGCAGGCCTGCCCACGACCTGCCACTCCTGGCTGAGCCTGGACTATGTGCCTGAGGAGGACGCCACCACCGTGCAGCGCCTGCGCCAGGCCGGCGCGGTCATCCTGGGCAAGCTGGCAACGCACGAGTTCGCCCTGGACGGCCCCGACTTCGACCTGCCCTTTCCCCCGGCCCGCAACCCCTGGAATCTGGCGCATATTCCCGGCGGCTCCTCGTCAGGGTCGGGTGCCGCGATCGCGGCCGGCTTCACGCGCCTGACGCTGGGCACCTGCACGGGAGGCTCCATCCGCATCCCGGCGGCCTGGTGCGGCGCCGTGGGGCTCAAGCCCACCTACGGCCGTGTGTCCAAGCACGGTGTGTTCCCGCTGGCCTGGACACTGGACCATTGCGGCCCGCTGACCCGCAGCGTGGAAGATGCGGCCATCGCGCTGCAGGTGCTGTCGGGATACGACCCCCTGGATCCCTCCAGCGCCGATGAACCCGTGGACGACTATGTCCGCGATCTGGACAAGGGCGTCTCGGGTCTGACCATCGGCATCCCCCAGGACTTCCTGCAGTCCTCGCCGCAGGCCTCGCCCGCCTTTCTTGCTGCCTTCGACCGCATCGCGGCGGTGCTGGCCGACGCAGGGGCAGGCATCGTCCATCCGGGCCTGCCCGGCAGCGAGGAGTTTCGGGCGACCGGGCACGTCATCCTCAGCGCCGAGAGCTTTGCCATCCACGCGCAAGACCTGCGCTCGCGCCCGCTGGACTTCAGCGCGCTGACGGCCGCCCGCCTGCTGCTGGGCGCCACGGTGACTTCGGAGGACTACCTGAACGCCCTGCGCGTGCGGCGCATGCTGGCGGCACGCGTCGATGCCGCGCTCTCGCGCTGCGATGTGCTGCTCACCCCCGTGGACCCTGGACACGGCACCGCGTTTCGAATCGCCATCGCGCGTCCACTCCTTGCCGGTCCAGTCCTGTGCCTTCAACGTGACAGGCCATCCCGCGATCAGCGTGCCGGCAGGCCTTTCGCCCCAGGGCCTGCCCCTGGCCGTGCAGGTGGTGGGCCGCTACTTCGACGAGGCGCGCATCCTGCAGGTGGCCTCGTGCCATCGAGCGGTTGAGCGGCTGGGAAAACCAGTTGCTGCCGGACTGATCGCCGCCATGCAATGCACCGGCGCCCCGCACCGCATGGGACAAGGTGCAGGGCCTAGATACCCAGGCCGATCTGGTCCGGCAGGTGCATGAGTCCTCCCTGCCTGAAGGCCATCACGGCCTCGCAGAAATGGATGCGCGCGGGCGTTCCGGGCTGTGCCAGATGGATGAGCCCAGGCTGATGCGAGCCGACTTGCCACCGGCAATGGGGCGCAGCACCACGTGGGGCGACAGCCGCATGGAGATGGCCGACATGTTGGAAGGCACCATCGCCAGGCCTATGCCCTCCTCCACCAGCCCCAGCACCGTCTGCACCTGCGCGGCCCGGTGCGTGGTGTTGGCGCCAGCCCCTCCTCCTGGAACAGGGCGTCGATGACGGGCGCCAGGGCGCCTGGACCTCGCCCGTGTAGTGGATGAAGGGGTAGTAGGTCATCTCCACCAGGGGAATTTCGTCCAGTGCGGCCAGCACATGGTGGCGCGGCAGGGCGACCAGCAGATGGTCGTCCTGGATGTGGGAAACCACCAGGTCGGGATCGTTGTCTA
>MQUG01002883.1:0-12243 GCA_007213375.1 Steinernema feltiae | reverse complement strand
CAATTGCTGCAAAAGAAACAAAAACTTTCAGATTTTGCGCTGGAAAAGGCACCTTGCAGCCGCAACAAAAATATTAATTAATTAACGTCTGTTACATACTCAAGGAAAATAAGGAAATGTGTGCCGTTGTAAAATTTGAATCGAAGCTCAATGTTTTAATGAAAATTTTACAATTTAAAGATGCATTTAATGTTATGCAATTGCGATGCAATTTTAATTTTAATCCCATGTTCAAGTATTAGCCCGGGGAGAGAATTTAACAATTTGGCGTACAAGGATCATTCGGTCGGAAATTTAAGGTTAAGTTTGAGTTAGAATAAAAGTTTTGTGGCAAAAAAAATGTTTTCAAATTCTCGATTTTTGAACTAAATTTGGTGGAGGTATAGTCCGTGACGCTTATATCAATTCGCAAAAATATTGGCTATCAAGTTGGTGTTATCACGTAACAGTAAATCCGAGATTTAATCAAATACCTAGCTAAAAAACAGATTTTGCGCTAGAAAGAAAAAATATTAATTAATTTAAACGTCTGTGACATACTGCAAGGAAAATATGGAAAATCTTTATTATTTTCACATTTTAGGCTAGAGACAAACAGTTTGGATAAAAGATTTGTATCAGAGCTGGCGCATATGCAAAAACACAGCAGCATTATGACTGATTTTGGGCATTTAATTTGACACTCCCATAGCTCAAAATTTCTAACCTTAAAAAAATTAAAACTTAAAGGATTAAAGACTAAATTTCAGTTAAAAATCAACAATTATGAAATTGTGGATCTCAGAACTGCATGGTTCCTGACAAAAAAACTTCATTTACACGATTATCTCGGCGAGAATTGCGAGAAATGAGTAGCCAATATTTTGGGGATTTAAGGGCTACCACTGGCTATCAAAAATTTTTAAAGAAAAACATTTTTGTAGACCAATCGGCACAACTATACCTCAAAATGCGCGATTGAGTCAAATCCCTAGGTAAATGGCAATTGCTGCAAAATAAACAAAACTTTTCGGCAGATTTTGCGCTTGATAATGCGCCATATCACAAAAATATTAATTAATTTAAACGTCTGTGACATACTGCAAGGAAAATATGGAAAATCTTTATTATTTTCACATTTTAGGCTAGAGACAAACAGTTTGGATAAAAGATTTGTATCAGAGCTGGCGCATATGCAAAAACACAGCAGCATTATGACTGATTTTGGGCATTTAATTTGACACTCCCATAGCTCAAAAATTTCTAACCTTAAAAAAATTAAAACTTAAAGGATTAAAGACTAAATTTCAGTTAAAAATCAACAATTATGAAATTGTGGATCTCAGAACTGCATGGTTCCTGACAAAAAAACTTCATTTACACGATTATCTCGGCGAGAATTGCGAGAAATGAGTAGCCAATATTTTGGGGATTTAAGGGCTACCACTGGCTATCAAAAATTTTTAAAGAAAAACATTTTTGTAGACCAATCGGCACAACTATACCTCAAAATGCGCGATTGAGTCAAATCCCTAGGTAAATGGCAATTGCTGCAAAATAAACAAAACTTTTCGGCAGATTTTGCGCTTGATAATGCGCCATATCACAAAAATATTAATTAATTTAAACGTTTGTTACATATTGCAATGAAAATTAGGAAAATCGTTATTATGTTCACAATTTAGGTTAAAGCAAAGTCAAAACCGCAGAGATAACGTTAAATCAAAAAAAAACAAACAAACAAATAAATCAAACGTTTTCAGCAAAATTTGAAAATTAGCTTGAACGAGTTAACTACTTCGTGGCACATGGTTTTTCCTTACATGAAAAGAGTTTTAAAAAACAATGGGATTTTAAATTACGGAAGCACAACCTCCACTCCAAAAATTTTGATAATTTTAAAATATTTTATGTTGCGAAAATATGAAAATAAAGGACAAAAAAAATATTTCTCATGTTGGCTAAGGTTGATAGCTCAATATTTTGTAAAGAACAAATCACAAAATCTGGTGGCCACGTGTACAAGTGTTAACAATAGCGAAATTCTGGGTAGCGAACCAGAGAAGCCGATTTAAAAACAAAAGGCAACCGAGCCTTTTACAAAAATCGCACCGGCTTGAAAACAGTCAAAAGCCGGCTTCTCGATTTCCGTCTCATCGGCTGCAGTGGTAGTGAACGGAGGTGCCATATCCAAAAATCCCGAGTTGACGCGTAAGAGATGGCAGACATTCCCACTAACACAAAGTTCAGATAACCAAAATTTCTGACTCCAAGACTTTCAGTTGAAAATCAATATTTATGGACGTCTGGATCTCAGAACTGCATGGTTCCTGACAAACAAATGGCTCAACACGTGGCCCAAACAGAGACGCCAACAAAGGTTTCAGTTTATTGCTGATTCAACAACGAATGCTTCATGCGATAGACAGGATTCTATTCACGAATTCAAAAAATTGTTTATTTTCTCACGTTGACTAATGTTAAAAGCTTGAGAATTTCACGCAACACTTTAAAATTCGTTGTTTTGATGCGTGGCACAAGAGAGCTGGCCATATGGACCTGGATGATCTTCGAGCGAAAACACGTGCGGTAAAATGTTCTGCTACATGTCAATAGACAACCGCTAAAGTCCAAAATTTTCAGATATCTATAAGAAATAGCAAAACTTTCCAAACCAGTTCCACATCACGCGTGACGAGTTTTGACCGAACGTCGGAACTATCCAAACAAACGTCCGAACGTCCGAACTTTCCCAGTCAGGTGTACCAGTGGGCACTGAGAATTTGAAGTCCACGGGTCAACAGAAACTCTTCACGCGTGACAAGTTTTGACCAAACATCCGAACTTTCAGAACAAGTCGGTCTCCTAAAAATTTACTCGACTACATCAACCAGAAGATACGGTATTACCGTAACAAAGGAAAGCGTCGTGAGACCTAACTTAAAGGCAAATGTTTTTAAATATCTAATGTTCGGTCAATACTCATCACGCGTGACGGAACGTCAACGTTCAAACGTTCGGAACAAACGTCCGAACTTTCAAAACCTGTTGCTACCCCAACTTGGAAATCGTTTAACAACTGTTACCGCAACAGATACTGGTATCTCGGTATAAAGTAAATGAGAGACCTTCACTTCCACGATTATCTCGGTGAGAATTGCGCCAATTATTTGGGTAATTAACAGATACGAGCCCGATCAAAAAAAATTTTTAAAGAAAAGCGTCCTTGTAGACCGACCAGTCGGCACAAATATACCTTAAAATCCGCGATTGAATCAAATCGGTAGCTAAATGACAAATGCTGCAAAAAAAACAAAATTTTTCGGCAGATTTTGCGCTTGACAATGCGCCATACCACAAAAATTAGTGTTCTAGTCTATGATACAAATCTCTAAGTGGGCATTTCTGGGCGTAATCAGTTGCAGTCAAAAGCGGCGCAGTCGGTTTTTGGAACTGTCTCGCGCTATTTCTGTGCGAAAACTTCATGTACTTAAAACTACGGAATTTATTTTTGGGTAAGTTAAAGATGTCTGACTGAAAACATTCCGTTACAAACTGTCAGTTCAATTCAGCCTCAAACTTCTAGATGCGTTAAAATAACGAGAAGAAGAACAGAAGGTAACCAACCATTTTAACTGTACAGTACAACTCCTCCAGTTTCATAGGTCTCTTTTTCTTGGGCATCAATGTTGTGCTACAGGAATGTTGAAAAAATCCAAAAAATCTCAGATCTCTCAGAATGTTATAAATCGCAAAAATCTATTTGCTACTACACTCGACATTGGGTTTCTGTAAAGCCAAAAATTAGAAAAGTTGATCGAACCGATCGAGCCGCAAAAATCTACTGAATTGCTGAATTAAATCTTTTACGATCGCATCAACAGCATCTTCAAGTTGATAGTGTATTTCAAGAAAAACTAGATCTGTGAAAAACTGTTTTAAACGATTTCTTGGCGGTTGGTGTAAACTAGTAATTCACAAAAATCGGAATATTGGCGTCTGTTTATCATGTGTACCATACAAAAATAGCCTGGTTTTTCTCTCTTTAAATCTTTGAAAACTTGATGGATGTGGATAATCTTTGAGTAGACAAAAGCGAAAGGCCAAAAATTTTCAGATATCTAAAATACAGTGCACACTGTAAGTGAAAACCCATTTCTGGGCATCCTGCCGCCTGAATAATCAGACCGAACATGGCGCAGTTGGTTTCAGGAACTGTCTCGCGCTGCTTATGTGCGAAAAATCCATGTCCTTAAAACTACAAAATTGATTTTTGGGTGAGTTAAATGATGTCGGACAGAAAGCGTCCCGTTACAACCGCCAATTCAATTCAGCAAATTCTCAAATCAGTTCAATGTTATAGAGTGCTTAAATCTATTTCCTTGAAAGCTCGGCACTGCTTTTGACAATAGCCAAAACTTAGAAAATTGATTGATAAGCAAGCTGATACAAACTTTCATGTTAATTGCCAAAAATGGGAATTGGAATGTTCGCATTTTATCTTCATTTTTGCGCAAATCCAAATCTACGAAACTGGATTGGTAAAAAAATGTTTTACTGAAAGCATTCCGTTTTAATCTGCCGATACAATGCTCAAAAATTCTGAAACGCGGAGATGGTCAATGACAATAATAACCAGAAACTAACGTCTACTGTAAGCGCAAACCGCTATGCCAAAAAACTTGGTTTCGGCGCTATCACACAAAAAATATTTAGAATTTCTGTTCCCTGTTGAATCGTTCGATACTTGTATGAAACGTGTCGAATTGACCTTGTCTACCTGCAGTTCTTCATAAGAGTGCTTGACAAAAGACTGGTATCGAGGAGCAACTAAACTCTAGCAACTGAAAGACATCAAAAAATTCATTTGTTTAATTTGTCCGTAGAGCTTTTGTAAATGTCACACAGTGACCAGATTATGTAGGTCCGATAACGAATTACCGAAACACAGCGCGTCAAAAAAGGTATATTTAATTATTTTTAAACTTTAAAGTGTTGAAACGTTTCCTTTTACTGTGCGTTTAATTTTCTAGAATACTAAAATGCCTCAAATGGCCACTATACCAAAAATTAGTATCTCTAAATCTCTTAAATGTTATAGCGTTCAAAAATCTAATTGCTAGAACGCTCGGCATTGGTTTTGTCCATAGCCAGAAACAACAAATAGTTGATCGCTAGGCGAGCTTATACAAAGGTTACATCTGGAAGCAAAAATCTGCTGATTGCATGTTGAATCTCTTAGGATCGCATCAACAGTTGAACAACACGCATTTTCCAGTTTATTATTTATCTGCGCAAAATTACTAAATTTGTGGAAACCTGGTTTTAATCAATTCCTTAACGGCCTGTTTAAATTCGTAATTGTAAAAATTGGAATCTATTACCAATGTGCGTAAGAACTAAACGTTGTGACAATAAATTTGGTTTTGGCGAACGTTTATCATGTGTATAATACAAAAATAGTGCTTTTTTGTTAAATCTTTAAATACTTATACTAAATGTGTCAATACACGTAGTCTACCTCGAGTTCTGTAGAAAAATCACATTGTGATGATCACAATAAAAACAACAAATTATTCTAAATTTTTCCAAAATTTCAAACAATTTTTCGTAAAACAAATTTTCATTTCTAAAATTTGTGAGTTGAATTGAAATGTTGTGTTTGCGCTCATTAAAAAAAAATTGCAGTTTATTCTCAAAACGACGGCTCAATGCAGTAAAAATAGATTTCAAATGACAGCATTATGAGTACAACTCTTTTTCAAAATAAATTTATCATAATTTTTTTAGATAAAAATCATTTTGGAAATATTTTGAGCTAAGCTAGTCTTTATAATGAAGTCATTATCCGCGTTATTCCAAAAACTTGCTTTTTTAGCTGCTTATTTGTTAATCATGCGTCACCAAAATAAATAAATAAATGAAACAATCATCTTTTGGTTGATCCCAACCAAAAATCGATTTAACAGATAGATGCTTCTCATCCCCCTCAAAAAAAAAAAACTCCGGGAAAACATTTCTGAAAGTGACAAGCGTTTTGAGAAAATTGTTCACAATTTTTGAAAATATGAAAACAATTTTTCGGAACACAAAATCTCATTTCCAAAGATTACAAATTTGTTATACAAATTCTGTATACTGTCGAAAACACAAAAGAACGAAGTATTGTATTTGTGCTCACCAAAAATCACAAATTAAAGTTTATACTCAAAAGACGGCTCAACCGGTTTAATTAATTACATTACTGCATGAAGGGCTATTCAGAAATTGGGTCTGAAAGGACAATCGTTCCAGTAAATCGACAACAAAAATTCAAAATAAATGGTATTATCATATGCAAAAAACTATTTCACTTTTTCATTGAAACGATCGGTCATATGATGGATTATGCATTCTCGGCTTTTCTAACATTCTGAATGCTCTATTGAAGTATCCTGAAAACGGCCTGATTGTTATTTTTGAGCGTGGAGTCCAACCAAATATCTCAAAATTGCAATTTACGCCCCTAGCTACTTAGTGGGAACAGAAAAACGGCGACCCTTTTGAAAAATTTAATATTTTTTTTTAGGAAAAATGTCTGTTTTGAAGGTAAATGATCCTTATACGTCACCGTCACACATTACGTCACCGTCCGCGTTATACAAATTTTTTTTATCTGCTTCTTAACAAGGACTCCGCGATAAAAAAGGATAAATTAAAGTAGCAGCTGTTGTAAGCTGGAACAAAAAATCAATTAACAGATAGAAATTACGTCTCATCCCCCTAAAACAACTACGGGAAAACAATTCTGAAAGTGAGTTGCTGATGCAACTCTCGCCGATCAAAAATAGAAGTGATATAGCGCTCAACACGGTAGCTTGATTGGCATTATTTTAGTCACTGGTGTTTTTTGAACTGTTAATTTAGTTAACGGACACTGAAAATGAAAATGACAAGCGAAACAAACAACAAGACCCTTTGAGGGAAAATTAAATTTTTCGACTACTTATCATGCGTTACTGAAAAATATCACAATGCAATAAATCAAAAATTGCAAATAAAAACCTTCTTTTATTCTGTGAAAAAGATTACATAAGCTTTTCGCGATATAGTTTTGTATTATTTAAACCGGTTATATCGTAATGCTTTTAAAAATTCAAATATTAATTGAATTAAGTAGCACATGATACAAAAATTTCAAGTTTATGTGTGTTCCTAAGTTTAAGGCCCGGTGGCAATAATTAATATTTTTCCCAAAACTAGAACAAGTTGCCACAAAAAAAAATTTCTTTTAGCTTGATTGGTATTGTTTTAGTCAGTGGTGTTTTTGAACTGTTAATCTTACGGACACTGAAAATGACAAGCAAACAAACAACAAGCAGTATCTTTTCAGAGAAAATGAAATTTTCGACTACACGTGAAGCGTTTCTGAAAAATGAGGCCAATCCCACAATTTCAAAAATTAATTGAATGACAATGTCCACGATACAAATATTTCAAAGGTCATATGTTTTCCCAAGTTTACGAAGAGGCTCAATTACAAAATTACAAAACAAATAGAATTTTTCCAAAGAAATTTAGCAAAATTCGAAGCAAAAATAGTTTTAGTTTCAATGGCGTGTGTTATAACGAGTGCCAAACCATAAAAAAGCCACCGAGACGGTAAAAAATCGGAAGCAATCGAGCCGAGAGGCCGCCGTGAAGCTGAATTAATTGAATTAAATTGTCCGTGATCAAAGGTCACATGTTTCCCTGTACGTACTTCACATGTACGAAGAGCCCGATGACAAAAATTAGAATTTTTCCTAAGGAATTTAACAAAATTCGGAGCTTAAATTACAAAAATAAAATTTATTTTCAGAGGCGCCAGTTATAACCAGTGCCAAACTAGAAAAGCCATCAAACCGGCTCAATGGTAAAAAAATCGGAAGTAACCGAGCCGCGAGGCCGTCATGAAGCTCATAAAAATAGAAAGTACAAGAGCATTTAACTAATCTAACGTTTAGCCTTTCACGTTCGAAGAAAAACAGCGAAAACACCGAGGTTAATTAATGAAAGCCCAAATTGCGAAAGGCACTCCGGCTCGGCAACAATCTCAATAATCGAATTTTATGGGTTTGTTGTCGAATTTACACGAAATCGGCTAAATGTAAATGCCTTGATGTAAATGGCAAAAATGATTTTTCTGTTTCCGGTGATTTGATGGAATAATAGCTGCACGGAGTGCTGAGCTGTTGGTTTATCGATATAAAATCCCACAAAAAATGTCTAAAACGTACAGAAACACCGATCAAAAACTTTCTTTAAAATCGTGACGCTGAGAATCAAAAATCAAATATTCCAATTGTATGCAAAGTGAAAAATTAATCTCATTTCATCAAAGCCTGAGAGGCTGGTCCTGATATGGAACAGACAAAATTGGAGGCACAACTGACCTGCGACTTGTAACTGGGAAGAACAACAGCAATAGCAGAAAGCCTGTGCTTCGATGTTAGTTTATCGATCTAAAATCCGTCAATTTCCTCCAACAAATGTCTCACCAAAAAAAAAAATTTTCTTCAAAAACGCCGATGTGAAGATTAGAAAATTTAATTTTAAAGTGGAAAATTTTAATCATATTTTATCATAGCGAACGTCAAAAAATAAAATTTTCCCAAAGTTTTGCAAGTGAAAAATTCATCTACATTATATTATAGAGCGCTTGTAAGAAATTCGCCGGGGAACCCAAAAATTGTAACTGGGCACAACAACATCAATAATCAATGACCGCGCAAACAAATTAGAGTCCCTTTACGCGCGCCGCACCAGCAGGAAGGTCCACTTTAAAGCACTAGTGCGAAAGTTCATTTCCGACTGGTTGATCGTGTTTACGAAGTGAGTGCGTGTGAGCACAAGGAGGAAGACAATTCAAACATGGCAGTTAGGGTAATAAAAGTTGGCTGCCGTACGCTTAAAGCGCAACAAAACAGGCGAATTGTCAAGCTGAAAGTGAACGTAAGCGGCCAGAAATAATTTTCAAAAGGTCGCTCTTGTCTGTTACAGCCTTTGGTTAGAAGAGCGAGGGTGTGTGGGCGATCAAAGGCCAACTTTTCTCAAATTTCAGCAGTAAATAGCTTCGTTGAGCAACCGATGACAAAGCTAAGCAATCAGTAAATGAAACTTTGACATGAAGCTTGTAAACAGGGATTTTTAATGAATTCCCTTAAAGGCTAGATTCGTGTGTTTGTGAATTTCAGGCCTATGCCAAAATGAGGTATTTTTAGATTTTCACAGATTTTGCGAGAATGCGAAATTAAATTTTATATGGCGGTTGATTGATCTTTGCACAAGGAGGGCATACAAAAAGCGCTAACAAAAATTAATAAAACTCTACTCAAGTAACTGGATAAAATTGGATAACATTGGCGTTTTGTTGAAAAATATATGAAAAAATAAAATAAAATTAGTGCGTTCTCTTATTGGAGAGACACACACACGTTTGGTTCATTTTAGCGAGAGTGCGAATAGCAACACACACAATAATTTCTTCCCATTTGACTGGAAGCATTTCTCCATTGGATTTACAAAAACCTTTTGTTTGTTAAATGGTGTAAGGATCCTAGGCGGCTCCGCCTTGCTGGGGCCCACGTCACACGCCTTAAATTGTGTGTCGCCACACTAAGCACCATCAACAAACCATCAACGGCACAACGACAATCTTACAAATTACAAAAGAGCGTTTCATTCATTCTTTCCGCCTGGTTTAGATCGATCAGTGATCAGCGAGCACATGGACAAAAGAGCACTTAGCACTCAGATTGACGCAACCTTGCGAAACCGCCAGAGGAACAATGTGAATAATGGCAAAAAAATCATCAGCTCCGTTCATTCAAACCGTTCATTTGTTTACTGGTCAGTCACGATATCAAAGTTTTAACCAAATTTCTAGAATCTACTTTTTACAAGAAAAGACAAAAAATTGAAATTGAAAAATTTCAATATTGAAGGTTGGATTGCAACGAGCATCGCAAAAAATACTCATTCCACTCCACTTTTATTGCCACTGTTTTATAAATAGCAACTCGTTTCGGAATTAACTTGCGGGTAATAGTGATATTGCAAAAATGTTAAAATTAGAAAGAACCGATGAATGTTCAGCGATTACTTTCCCAAAAAAAAATCCCCAAAAACTAAAAATAAAAATTCTTTATTGATCAGTCATGGTATCAACGAATTTCAGATTTTTTTAGAAACAGGGTGATCATGCAATAGACAAAAATTGAATTAATGAGTAGCGCAAAATTATGATGATTTTGCTGGTTTCTATGCAGTAAATAACAAACCCCTATTTTTTTTCAGTAAATAACAAACCCCACAAACCCCAAACACAAGCAAAAATCAAAATTTTCTCATCGCCCAAGCCTCCACTCGTCAACAAAGGATTAACGACTGAGTGAACAAAAGTTGAAATCTGCAAACGAGGAAACAAAATAATCTTGCTGGTGACCATAAAAGAAACTTAAACGTCATATTTCTGTAGTGTACCTCTCTCTATAACTATACAAGAAAAGCAAAAAATTTACGAGATTTGATTAAGTACATTAGTAGTTTATGCTAGCACAACTTCGACAAAAATTTGTTGTCATCTATTTGCTTAAAAATCAGTTGAAAGACTTTTGTTAACAAAAAAATACCATGAACAGAATGAAGCTTGATTCTCAGTTGGTCGTCTTCACTCCCAAAAATTATTGGAAATGAGTTTAGATAAAAAAATCTTCTTAAAAATTTTCGGAATTCGGAAAACTTTTAAATATGAAAACCAACTTATATTATTTTCGTAAGTCTCGATTGCGATCAAAAAAGCAACCTCGTTTTTAATCATTGAGCATTAAAAAAGGGCTCTTTTACAGAAAAGGGACCGGAATGATTTAACTGGTACCGGAATGAATTAAGGGGAACCGGAATTATTTGAGCGGGACCGGATAGAAATAAGAGGTACCGGAATTAATTAAGAAGGACCGGATTAAAAACCGAACGTGAAAAAGAATTGAAAATGTGACCGCATATGACCACTTCATTCTGTTAGAAACAATTGAGAGCAAAAATCAAAATTAAAAAACCTTTTCATCATCCGTACTCGACGGTTACCCCGCGAATTACTCTTTACCAAAAATCTCCGCTCTTACAGTGAATGTCACGCATTTTTGGAAGTAAACTTGCACATTTGTCAGCGTACTGTACATTTAAAAGACTTCATTAGCCACAGGGTGAATTTATTGATATTGAAAAAATATTGATGATTTTTTTGGGTTTCTGGAATTAACAAAGCGCAAGCGCGTTTCCAAATTGATTTGATGTAGGTGTACTGATTACTTTTACAAAAAACACTTTATCTACTGGAATAATCTTAAGGTTGGCTCTGTCGCATTTGCTTCAACCTACAGGATCAATTAAACAAAAATAAACGTTGCCTCATTAGAAATTGATACGCGCTCCGTTTTGTCAAATATTTGCTTTGTTTGTTTGCTTTGCTAATGCGAGAATTTGACTCTAACAAGAAGAGTAGTTATACAATAAACAAAAATAGGATTTGTCGAAAGTTTGAAGAATTTAAGACCTTTAAGAAGTAATTAAGGACGTGTTTTTGTTACAAAAAATTACAACCTATGCAACGTTACTGAATGAATGCAAAAATTGCAACAAAAATACAGTACGACAATGTCAAATATTTGCCTCTAATTTTCAGAAACCTGGTTTATTGAGATGTGCATTTGCTCAGTGAAATGACCACATCAGACCAGATCAGTTAAGATGGTCAATTCCCAAAATCCCAAAAAAAACAACCAAAAATCCAATTTTTTGAAAATGTCGTGCTAAATTCAATTTTTCTGATTGGCGTTTAAATTTGAAGATCAACTGAGTATTGTTTTCGTTTACCAAATTCAAAAATTAACAACAATTTTGGCGTTGAGTCTCAGGCTTCTCCAGCGACTATGTTGCAAGCTTTTGTAAACTTTTATAAGCACTGTAATCTCGTTTTAATGGGCAGCAGAACACATTTTTGCATTATATTAGTTTTTAATTGTTGTTAGAGCTCAATGTTTTCGCCAGGCGCCACTCGTCCACAAGTTGACAAATTTAACCAGTTCTAAAAATTCGTATAAAAACTATCAAAAATTAAAAATCGTCTTTATGTTGACAAAATAGTGTTCTCCTATCGGGCAATTAATCTGATAATGTCCATCAAGTTAATATTAATTGTAATCGCTAGACCTGAAACGTCTTCTGATTGACAAAAATTTGAAT
>MQUG01002879.1:0-12312 GCA_007213375.1 Steinernema feltiae | reverse complement strand
GTTTCCACGGCAGCGGGGTTGGGCGGTGCGGCCTGCTGTTCCTCGGCCGGGGCCTCGCCGCCACCGGCCTCGACCAGGTAGCCGATGAAGGCTTCCTCCAGCGTGGCCGCGCCGCGCTTGGCCACCAGGCGCGCGGGCGTGTCGCTGTCCAGCACCTTGCCCGCATGCATCATGGACATGCGGTCGCAGCGCTCGGCCTCGTTCATGAAGTGGGTGGAGATGAAGATGGTGACTCGGTCGCGCCGCGACAGCTCCACCAGCAGGCGCCAGAAGCCGTCGCGCGCCACGGGGTCCACGCCCGAGGTGGGCTCGTCCAGGATGAGCAGCTCGGGCTTGTGCACCATGGCCACGGCCAGCGACAGGCGCTGGCGCATGCCCAGCGGCAGGGCGGCCGGCAGGCTGTGCTGCGCGGCCTGCAGGTCGAAGCGCTGCAGCATCTCGGCCACGCGCGCGGGAATGTCCGCCTCGGGCACGCCGAACAGGCGCGCGTGCAGCACCAGGTTCTGGTGCACGGTCAGCTCGCCATACAGCGAGAACGCCTGGGTCATGTAGCCCACGCGGCGGCGCGTGTCGATGTCGCGCGGGTCCACGGGCTGGCCGAACAGCCAGGCCTGGCCCTCGCTGGCCGGCAGCAGGCCGGTCAGCATCTTCATGGTGGTGCTCTTGCCGCAGCCGTTGGAGCCCAGGAAGCCGAAGATCTCGCCGCGGCGGATGCGGAAGGACACATGGTCCACGGCGACAAAGTCGCCAAAGCGCATGGTCAGGTCCCTGGCCTCGATGGCGATGTCGTCCTCGCCGCCCTCGGGCAGGGGCGCTATGGTCACGGGCGCATGGCCGCGCTTTTTCTCTTCGGGCAGCAGGGCGATGAAGGCCTCTTCCAGCGAGCGGCTGGCCGTGCGCTGCAGCAGCTCGGCCGGCGTGCCCGTGGCCAGCACGCGGCCCTCGTCCATGGCCACCAGCCAGTCGAAGCGCTGGGCCTCGTCCATGTAGGCCGTGGCCACCAGCACGCTCATGCCGGGGCGCTGGCGGCGGATGCGCGCGATCAGGTCCCAGAACTGGGCGCGCGCCAGCGGGTCCACGCCTGTGGTGGGCTCGTCAAGAATCAGCAGGTCGGGGTCGTGGATCAGCGCGCAGCACAGGCCCAGCTTCTGCTTCATGCCGCCCGACAGCTTGCCGGCCGGCCGCTCCAGGAATTTGCGCAGGCCCGTGGCCTGGGTGAGATCGTCGATGCGGCGGCGCCGCTCGGCCGCGTCATGGCCGAACAGGCGCGCGAAGAACTGCAGGTTCTCCTCCACCGACAGCGTGGGATAGAGGTTGCGCCCCAGGCCCTGCGGCATGTAGGCCACGCGCGGGCAGACGGCCTCGCGGTGGCGGCGCTGGGCCATGTCGCCGCCCAGCACCTCGACGCTGCCTTCCTGGATCTTGCGTGCCCCGGAGATCAGGGCCATCAGGCTGGATTTGCCCACCCCGTCCGGCCCGATCAGGCCGACCATGCGGCCTTCGGGAATGTCCAGGTCAATGCCCGCCAGGGCCTGGACCTGGCCATAGCGCTGGTGCACGCCCTTCAGGCGCACAACCCAGCCGCTGGCATGGGGTGTCGTGCTCTCGCTCATTGCGCGGGCTGGGCTGGCAGCTTGATGGCCAGGTTGGCGGGCCACTCATGGCTGGCATCGGTGCGCAGCCAGGCCATGCCGGGCACGCCGGTCTTGACCTGTTCCAGATGGCGGCGCAGCAGCTCCGGCGGGATCTGGGCGCGCACGCGGAACATCAGCTTCTGGCGCTCGCTGGCGGTCTCCACGGTCTTGGGCGTGAACTGGCCTGGCTGGCGACGAAGGAGACGCGGGCCGGGATCACGTACTCGGGCGCGGCGTCCAGCACCAGGCGCACCTCGCTGCCCAGGGCAATGCGGCCGGCGGCGGTCTCGGGCACGAAGAACGTCATGTAGACATCGGACAGGTCCAGCAGGTTGAGCACACGCCCGCCTGCGCCCAGCACCTCGCCGGGCTGGGCCACGCGCAGTTGCACGCGGCCGTCGCGCGGGGCCTTGAGCACGCCGTCGTCGATGTCGGCCTGCACGCGCGCCACCGTGGCCGTGGCGGCCTGCACCTGGGAGCGCACGCCGACCACCTGGGCCTCGGCCGCCTTCACGGCGGCCTGGGCGGCGGCGGCCTGGGCGCGCGTGGCGGCCAGCGCCGCCTCGCTGCCACGCACGCGGGCGCGGTCGTCATCGAGCTCCTGCACCGAAGAGGCCCCCTCGCGCGCCAGCGTTTCCGAGCGCTTGAAGCGGCGCTGCGCGGCGTCCACCTCGGGTCTCGCGCTGCACGATCAGGGCCTGCGCGGCGGCCAGGTCGCTGCGGCGCAGGGTGACCTGGGCCTCGGCCGCGGCCACGCCGTGCTCGGCCTGCTGGCGCATGGCGTCGGCTTCCTGGCGCTGGGCGCGCAGGGTGTCGATCTGCATGCGTGCCACGGGCTGGCCGGCCTGCACGAAGTCGCCCTCGCGCACCAGGATTTCCTCCACGCGGCCGGGCAGCTTGGTGGAGATGTCGATCTCGGTGGCCTCGACACGGCCGTTGCTGCCGACGAAGCCCTCGCCCGGGCCCTTGGGCGTGAAGGTCTTCCAGGCCCACCAGGCCACGAGGGCCAGGACCGCCACGGCGGCGATCGGCACGATCTTGTTCTTCAGAGAGGTGTTCTTGTCCATGGGCGGGTCCGGAGGCTTCAGGAATTCGGGGATCGGCAGGCGTTGCCGGCAGGGTGGCGGGCAGCGGGGCAGGTTCGGCGCCGCTGCCGCCGCCCAGGGCGGCATACAGGCCCACCTGGCTGGACAGCAGGGCGCGCCGCGCCTGCACCAGCTGCTGGCGTGCGGCCAGCAGGTCGCGCTGGGCGTCCAGCACCTCCAGGTAGGCGGCCGAGCCGTTGTCGTAGCGCAGCTGCGCCAGCCGCGCGCGCTCGGCCTGGGCCTGCACGGCGGTGCGCTGCACGGTGATCTGCTCGGACAGCCAGCGGGCGCGCGGCCAGGCCATCGGCCACCTCGCGGAAGGCGGTCTGGATGGCTTTCTCGTACTGGGCCACGGCCATGTCGCTGCGATCTCTCCCAGCTCCAGGTTGGCGCGGCGCCGGCCGCCGTCGAAGATGGGCAGGGACACCGTGGGCACGAAGGCCCAGGCGCGGCTGCCGCCGTCGAACAGGCCGTCGAGTTCGGCGCTGGCCGTGCCCCAGCGGGCCGTGAGCGCAATGCGCGGGAAGAAGGCGGCGCGCGCCGCGCCGATCTGCGCCCGGGCCGCGCGCAGCTGGTGCTCGGCCGCGGCAATGTCGGGCCGTGCCGTGAGCAGTTCCGAGGGCAGGCCCGGCCGCAGCTCGGCCAGCACCAGGGCGTCGTCAAAGGGCGCGGCGGCGGGCAGCGGGCCCGGATGGGCGCCGACCAGCTGCGCCAGGGCATGCAGCTGCTGCGCGCGTGCCAGCTCCAGCTGGGCCAGCAGGGCCTGCGCCTGGGTCAGCAGGGTCTGGACCTGGGCCAGCTGCAGGCGCGAGCTGGCGCCCACGGCCTCGCGGCGCGTGAAGATGCGGAAGGATTCCTGGCGCGTGGTCAGCGTCTCGCGCGCAATGGCCACGCGCTCGTCCAGCTCGCGCAGGCCCAGGTAGCCGTCGGCCACCTGGGCGATCAGCGCGGTCTGCACGGCGTGGCGTCCCGCATCGCTGGCCAGCCAGGTCTGCAGGGCCGCGTCCTTGAGGCTGCGCACGCGGCCCCACAGGTCCAGCTCCCAGCTGCTGAAGCCGACCTCGGCGCGGTACTCGCCGCTGACCAC
Source organism: Steinernema feltiae (assembly GCA_007213375.1). Classification (NCBI taxonomy): domain Eukaryota; kingdom Metazoa; phylum Nematoda; class Chromadorea; order Rhabditida; family Steinernematidae; genus Steinernema; species Steinernema feltiae. Next base: position 8,506 of record MQUG01002879.1, on the reverse strand, counting down.
GGAGCGGCCCGAGAGGTTGAGGTCGCCAGGCACGCGTGCCCGTGCGGCCTGGCCGCCCACGCCAATGGCCGGGAACAGCTCGGAGCGCTGGATCTGGAAGGCCGCGCGCGCCTCTTCGGCGCGCAGCGCGGCCACGCGCAGGTCGCGGTTGTGCTCCAGCGCGGTGGCGATCAACTGGCGCAGCACGGGGTCGGTGAAGTACTCGCGCCAGGGTAGGCCGGCGGCGGCGACACCCTGGGCGCCCGCCTGCAGATGGGCAGGCCAGGCCTCGGGCGTGGGCAGGGGCGGCGGCTCGTGCGGCGGCGCCAGGGAGGCACATCCTGCCAGGGCTGCGGCCAGTGCGGCTGCCAGCGCGGCGGCGGCGGTTCGGGTGAATGGGAGGGTCATCTGCAGTGCTGCGGGGTGCCGGTGCGGCGGCCGCTAGTTGAGGATGTGGTGGCCGCCATCGACATACAGCGTGCAGCCCGTGATGGCGCGCGCCCCGTCCGAGGCCAGGAAGGCGCACAGCGGCCCCACGTCGTCGGGCCGCAGTTCGCCGGCAATGGGCGAGCGGCGCACGCTGTCGGCCACGAGTTCATCGAAAGCGGCAATGCCCGAGGCCGCGCGCGTGGCGATGGGCCCGGGCGAGACGGCATTGACGCGGATGCGCGAGGGCCCAGCTCGGCCGCCAGATAGCGCGTGGTGGACTCCAGCGCGGCCTTGACCGGGCCCATGATTCCGTAGTGCGGCATGACCTCGCTGGCGCCCAGGTAGCTCAGCGTCATGAGGCTGCCGCCGCTGGCGGCCATCAGCGGCTCGGCCAGGTGGGCCATGCGGATGAAAGAGTGGCAGGAGATGTCCATGGCCAGCGCAAAGCCTCGCGGGAGCTGTCCACCACGCGGCCCTGCAGGTCCTCGCGCGGGGCATAGGCCACGGCGTGCAGCACGAAGTCCAGCCGGCCCAGCGCACGGCGGCGGCATCGAACAGTGCGCGCATCTGTTCGTCGTCGCCCACGTCCAGCGGCATGCGCAGCCCGGCACCGATCTCGTCGAGCAAGGGCTCCACATGCACACGGGCCTTGTCGTTCTGCCAGGTCGCGCCGATCTCGGCGCCGCCGCATGCATGGCCGGGCACAGGCCCAGGCAATGCTGTCGCGGTTGGCGATGCGACGATCAGGCCTTTTTGCCAGCCAATAGCGTCATCTCGAATGCTCCAGATCAGAAGGTCTGCCGGGAAACAGGCCACCCGGGGCGGCTTCGTCAGGAACCACGGGCCATGGCACTCCATTGCAAACATATGCGCCATGGCGAATGTTTGTATTTCCTGTGATTCAAAGAATTTGATAGCTTGTTTTGAGCGTGCAAAAGCAAAGGTTTGCATGCAAATATCATCTCTTGTTCTTTTTTATTCTATCTATGTTGCACTGCAGCGACCGTTTTTGGCGATGCCGTTTCGTTATATCGATGCAGTTCAATCCATAGGCTTGACTCAGGTCAAAGAGAGCGACGTCAATGGGAGGATGTGGCCTGCGGCCGGTTGCTCTGCCCGGCTCGCCCATCGCACCTTTTGCGCCGCCTTCCGAAAATTCCCTGTATTGGCCGGCTTTCAGCGAATGCGAGGTATTCACACCATATTGGTGCACAGGAGGTAAAGAAGACCGGAAATCTGCCGATGGTCCATGAACAGAGAAAATCCCCGGCCTGCAAAGGCCTGGGCCGCCATTCAGTCAAGGCAAGACCGAAGGAAGACGATCAATCCATGACCAGCATTTCATCCACCGGCGCCAGCTTTGCTGCCAGTGCAGCGGGCATGCGGCCCACGGTGTCCGTGCGGTCGTCAGCGACCGCGGCAACTGCTGTACCCGCCGACCCGGCACGCAGGTCACGCTGGGCCAGTCCCGGGGTCCAGCGTCATCTATGCCAAACCGCAGCCGTGGAACTGGGCCAGTTCAGGCTGGCCCGGGCCTGGGCTTCGCAAGACAGGGACGACATCAGCACCCTGATGGCACGCAACCTGGGCCTGGGCCATCGGCCAGCCTGGCCGACCGCTGGCGCGGCCTGGGCGGCGCCCTGCTGTCGCGCTTTGCGGCGACGCCGTCGGACTACCAACAGGCGGTTGCGGAGTACCAGGCGCCCGCGGAGGCCGACTCCGTCGCAGGCAGCGCGGATGCGCAGGCCCTGGACAAGTCCGCACTGAGCGATGTGTCCGTGGGCGCTGCCACCGTGAGCCTGAAGATCCGCACGCAATCGGGCCAGACCGTGGAGCTGCGGATTGCCACGAACGACGGCAGCGAAGCGGGCAGCAGCAGCGGGCTGCGGGTCGAGGTCAAGAGTTCCGGCCGCTTGAGCAAGGCCGAGAGCGCGGCCATTGCCCAGCTGGCCGACGGGCTGGACGAAGCGCTGGAAGGCCTGGGAAAGCCGGGCAAGCCCCAGCTGCAGCTGGGCAAGCTGATGGACTTCGACCGCAGCGTGCTGTCCGGCCTGGACCTGGACATCAAGAACCCAAGCCTTCGCAGCCCCTGTCCTCGTTCAGCCTGCATCTGGGCGCCGATGGCCGTTCGGTGGCGATGAAGGGCGCGGCGGGCGAGCTGGCCGTCAACCTGGAGTCCGGTGCCCCCGTGGGCGCCAGCGCTTCGCAGCGCCAGGCCGCGCTGGACCAGCATCTGAAGCGCTTTGATGCCGCCGCGCAGCGCGGCCGTGCGGATGCGGCGCTGGTGGACATGTTCAAGAGTGCCTTCAGTCAGCTGCACAACGCGCAGGCGCCGGCCGCGCCGGGCGCCATCGCCGCGCTCTCCGGGCTGGAGCGTTCCGTGCAGTCCCTGCAAAGCGGCCTGGCCGATTTCCAGGCCAGCTTCAGCGGTGATTTCGAGAACACCAATGAATTCGGCGCCGTGACCGAAATCGGCCGCGCCGAGTACCAGGTGGGCCAGAAGACCAACCGGCAGTCCGCGGCACGGAGGGCGAGTCGATCGCCCAGGTGGTGACCGAGTCCCTGAACGCCGAATCCAAAAAGGCGCGCAACCGCAGCATGCTGGATTTGCAGTCAGGCAACTATGACCTGACCAAGGTGCAGGACAGCCGCACCATCACCACGCTGATCGAGACAACCGGCAAGCAGGTCACCGGCGCGCTGCGCAAGACGCAAGAGCGCCAGATGCAGACCTGGGACCAGCTGGTGGAGCACCGCAGCCAGCAGCACCGCGAAACGCCCGGTGGGCGCAGCTTCACCGAGCAACTCGCGCTGAGGTAGTCGCGCTGAGGTAGTCGCGCTGAGGTAGTCGCGGCGCGGGCCGGGCCGCGTGTCGTCGTTGTGTCACAAAACTTCCGTATAAGAAGTTTTTTTGAACAAAACATGACAACGGCCCGCGCGTTCATGACCGAATTTCATCTTGCCTTCATCCAGGGCGGAGCCTCTCAATGAACGCGCGCCGTGCTTTGGCGGCGGGGCTGGCGGCGCTGCTGCTGGCGGCCGTGGGCGGAGGTATCTGGTATTCGCGCACGGCCCTGGTGCAGGACCGCCAGGCGCAGCTGACGCAGCAGCAGCCCGTGACGGCACGCGGCCTGATCGGCTCCGAGAAGGAAGCCTTCTTCCAGGACGAGCGCGTGCGCGACGTGCTGGCGCGCCACGGCGTGACGGTGACGGTGCAAAAGGCCGGCTCGCGCAGCATTGCCAACAGCTACGACCCCAATCAGTACGACTTCGGCTTTCCCTCGGGCGCGCCGGCTGCGGCCCAGCTCAAGGCGGCGGCCAGGGCCGGCACGGTCTACACGCCGTTCTACACGCCCATCGTGTTCGCCAGCTGGCGGCCCATTGCCGAGATACTGATCGCCAACGGCGTTGCGCAAAAGCAGGGCGACTTCTATTTCGTGACCGATCTTCCCGCCCTGCTGGCCATGGCCGGCAAGGGCACGCGCTGGCGTGACCTGAAGGCCTCCGGCGCCTTTGCCACCGGCAAGGCCGTGCTGCCCGCCAGCACCGATGTGCGCAGCTCCAACAGCGCGGCCATGTACCTGGCGCTGGCCAGCTATGTGCTCAACGGCCAGCAGGTGGTGCAAAGCCCGGCCGACCTGGAGCGCGTGCTGCCGCAGGTGGCGCCGCTGTTTTTGCGCCAGGGCTTCCAGGAAAGCTCGTCGGCCGGCCCCTTCGAGGACTACCTGGCCCTGGGCATGGGCAAGGCGCCGCTGCTGGTGGCCTATGAATCGCAGCTGGTGGAGTTCCTGCTGCGCCACCCGCAGCGCAGAAGCGGCGAGATGGTGATGCTCTACCCGCAGCCCACGCTGTATTCCAAGCATGTGCTCGTGCCCTACACGCCTGCGGGCGATCGCGTGGGCCAGCTGCTCGAATCCGATCCGCAACTGCGCGCATTGGCGCAGGAATACGGCTTTCGCACCGGCGGCGACACGCACGGCCCCGAGCGCTGGGCCGGGCAGGGCGTGCAGGCGCCCGCGCAGCTGGTGGATGTGATCGATCCGCCCAGCCAGGAGTGGCTGGAGCGAATGATCGTGGACATGGAGCAGCGCTTCAAATGACCGAAAGTTCCAGGAGCAACCGATGAGCAACATCCCCCAGACCACCACTGCCAGCGCCGCCGTGGCCGTGCCTGCACAGGCGCAGGATTTCGTGCTGGAGCCGCCTGCGCCCGCCCTGCCCGTGCCCATCGAGTCGGCCAGCGGCAAGGTCCGCCTCAAGGCCGAGGAAGTTCAGCAGTTGGACGCACAGGTGGCGCAGTTCATCGACGACATCACCGCCAACGACAGCCAGTCGCCCGCCTTCAAGGGCGCGGTCGAGCGCATCCACGGCATGGGCAACAAGGAGGTGCAGGCCGCTGCCGCCGTCTCCAGCCGCATGCTGGAGCGTCCCGTCAAGACGCTGAACAACGGCCTGTTCGACCAGGGCAGCCAGATCGGCCAGGGCCTGATCGACCTGCGCCGCCAGGTGGAGGCGCTGGATCCCTCGCGCCAGGACGACCTGTTCAAGCCGCGCAAGCTGCTGGGCCTGATCCCCATGGGCAACCGGCTGGTGGACTACTTCGACAAGTTCCAGTCCAGCCAGAGCCACCTGAACGCCATCATCGACAGCCTCAAGCGCGGCAAGGACGAGCTGCTGCGCGACAACGCCGCCATCGAGCAGGAAAAGGCCAACCTGTGGGGCCTGATGGAGCGGCTGGAAAAATACATCCACATCGGCAAGAAGCTGGACGCGGCGCTGGATGCCAAGGCCGCACAGCTGGACGCCAGCGACCCCGAAAAGGCGCGCGTGGTGCGCGAGGACATGCTGTTCTACGCGCGTCAGAAGGTCACCGACCTGCTCACCCAGATGGCGGTGAACGTGCAGGGCTACCTGGCACTGGACCTGGTGCGCAAGAACAACCTCGAACTGGCCAAGGGCGTGGACCGCGCGACCACCACCACGGTCTCGGCGTTGCGCACGGCCGTCATCGTGGCGCAGGCGCTGGCCAACCAGAAGCTGGTGCTGGACCAGATCACGGCGCTGAACACCACCACGGGCAACCTGATCGTCGGCACCAGCGAGCTGCTGCGCGAGCAAAGCGGGAAGATCCACGAGCAGGCGGCCAGCAGCACCATCGACATCGCCAGGCTGCAGCAGGCCTTCGGCAACATCTACCAGACCATGGACGCCATGGCCGACTTCAAGGTCAAGGCCCTGGCCTCCATGCAGACCACGGTGGACACGCTGTCGCAGGAGGTGGACAAGTCCCGCGCCTATCTGGAAAAGAGCCGCCGCGAGGACGTGCGCGAGGCGCTGCAGTCGCCCGCCGGCGAGGTGGTGCTGTGAGCATGCTCCAGCGCCTGGCGGCCGTGCTGCTGCTGGGTTTTGGACTGTCTTGGCCGGCTGCGGAAAGTCGCCGAACCCGCGCCGCAGGCCGCCGCCAAGTCCGATCCGTCCGCCGGTCCCCAGGGGGCATTCACCGTGCTGGCCGGCTCCGAGCTCAAGGACGTGGCGCCCGCGCTGGAGCAGGCCGCCACGGCGGCGGGGCGTGCCGCTCAAGCTCAGCTATGCAGGCACGCTGGAGATGGTCGAGCGCATCAATGCGGGCGAGCAGTACGACGCCATCCTGCCGCCCAATGGCGCCTATCCCGCGCTGGCGCTGGCGAACAAGCCGCTGGCACGCGAAAAACTTTTCTACTCGCGCGTGGCCCTGGGCGTGAAGGCCCCGTGCTGCAAAAGCTGGGCTGGGACAAGGCCCCGCCCACCTGGGCCGGCATTGCACGCGCTGCGCCCAGGGCCGGCTGCGCTACGGCATGACCAATCCGGCCAGTTCCAACACCGGCATGAGCGGCACTGTTCGCCGTGGCCTCGGCCGTGGCCGGCAAGACCGAGGACCTGGACGCCAGGGAGGTCGATGCCAAGGTGCTCAAGGACTTTCTGTCGGGCCAGAAGCTCACCGCCGGCAGCTCCGGCTGGCTGGCCGAGGCCTTCGAGCGCGAGCCCGGCGCCGTCGATGCGCTGGTCAACTACGAGGCCGTGATCCTGCGCCTGAACGAGAAGCTGCCCGCCGGCCGACCGCCTGACCCTGGTCTACCCGCGCGACGGCGTGATCTCGGCCGACTATCCGCTGATGCTGCTCAACGCCGGCCGCCGCGCCGACTATGACCGGCTGGTCGCCCAGTTCAAGGCCCCCGCCTTCCAGGGCCAGCCGCTGCGCCAGGCCCAGCTGCGCCCCGCCAGCCCCGAGGCACAGGCCAGCCCGGCGCTGCCACGGCGCCCGTGGTGGAGTTGAGCTTTCCGAACCGGCTGGAGGTGATCGATGCCGTGCTCTCGGCCTACCAGAGCGATCTGCGCCGCCCGGCCACCAGCATCTTCGTGCTGGACGTGAGCGGCTCCATGAAGGGTGGCGCGGCTGGCGCAGATGAAGGAGGCGCTCAAGCTGCTGTCCGGCGCCGAGGCATCGGCCGCCAGCCAGCGCTACGCCCGCCTTCCAGGCGCGCGAGCGCGTGCTGCTGATTCCGTTCTCGGGCCTGGTCGGCCAGCCCGCGCGCGTGCAGTTCGCGGCGGGCGAGCTGCAGGCCGCAAGCGCCCAGGTGCTGGCCTATGCCGACAGCCTGGTGGCCGACGGCGGCACGGCCATCTACGACGCGCTCCACGCTGGCCCAGCAGCAGGCACGCCAGGAAACTGCGGGCGATCCCGAGCGCTTCGTCAGCATCGTGCTGCTGGAACCGATGCGCCAACCACGGCAGGCCGCGACTGGGCCGCGTTCGGAGCGCGAGCAGCGCATGGCGCGCGACGGCGGCGCGCCGCTGGTGCGCGTCTTTCCCATCATCTTTGGCGAGGCGCAGTCCGGCGAAATGCAGGCCCTGGCCGAGCTGACGGGCGGGCGCGCCTTCGATGCGCGCAACACCGGCAAGAGCGGGCTGCCGCTGGTGTTCAAGGAAATCCGGGGCTACCAGTGACAGCACCGCCAGCGATCGGACCCGCCTGATGCGCCGCCTGCAGCTTTTCTTCTACGGCAACGGCAACCTCACCGGCCTGGCGCTGGCCCTGCTGGGGCCGGTGCTGCTGTTTGCGGGCGTGATCGGTGCCGGCTGGGGCTGGATCACGCTGGGCCTGTACGTTGCGGGCCTGCTGCTGGGCTGGGCCCTGCAGCCGGCGGGCGCCAGCTTCGAGCGGGCGCTGCAGCAGCACTGGAGCGCCGAGGACATCCGCGAACGCATCGATGAGCTGGTGCAAAAGGCCTGCCCGATGCTCACGCCGAGATGCAAAAGCACCTGGACAGCGTGCGCGGCTCGGTGCACGAGGTGCTGCCTGCGCTGGCCGACGCCGGCCCGGTCTTCAACGACGGCCTGTTCACCGTGCGCGAGACGGTGCTGCAGTACCTGCCCGCCACGCTGTCGCACTATGCGGCGCTGCCGCCGCTGTTCCGTGTCACCCAGCCCGTGCAGGATGGCAAGACGGCCAGGCAGCTGCTGACCGAGCAGCTGGCGCTGCTGGCCGGGCAGATGCAGCAGGTGGTGGCCCATGTGGCGGCCAGCGATGCGCAGGCGCTGCTGGCCAACGGGCGCTTCCTCAAGCAGAAGTTCGACCAGCCGGACTTCCTGAAGTGAGGCGCCCGCAGGGGCGTCCCGCCACGCTGCGCGGCCCCTGTGTTAGCATGCTTCGCCATGCAGCCTGCTGCATTCCCGTCTTCCAGACACCTGAACTCTCGATCCAAGACAGCCATGAACGGTACGCCCGTTTCGATCATCGTTGCACAGTGGTGGCGCTTCCAATAAGGAAGCGGCACGTCGTCGCGGTTGCGTACCGCACCTTGCCGCCGTGACGGCAGCAAGGCTCACCCAGCAGATGGCTCCCCGGCACGGCGGCTCCCAGAACCCAGGAGATTGCCCAGATGCCCTCAGATTCCCCCTTCCAGACCCAGGCAGCATTGCGCGCATTCCCGCGCCAGCCTTCGCTGCGGCATGCCCGCGCCACCCGTTTTTCCCTTTGAGACCCAGGAGCCGGTATGACCAGACTGCTGATGATCGACAACTACGACAGCTTCACCTACAACATCGTCCAGTACTTGGC
>MQUG01002876.1:0-12087 GCA_007213375.1 Steinernema feltiae | reverse complement strand
CTGTAATTGATGACTTGTTTCACAACAGCAACCCCGATGTTGTGTGACTTTGTCAAATCGATACGTTTGCTATTTGTTCACTTCTTGCCTTTCGCTGCGTTTTTCACCATTTTCGATCAGAAACTGCAATCTCTAAAATGTAAAATTTGAGCCGCTGTTACGAAAACTGATTGAGCTCCAGTATTAGCTGAACTGAGCTTTTGAGCTCTGGCAATTTGCTATTGTGTCAGGCAGGCTGCCGTGCTAAGAGATCTATTAGCAACAATACAGTGAACTTGGAGTATGCTGATGACGCGAATCATTGTTGCGTTTCAAATTATGAATGATATTAGATAGATATGCTTATCAAACATGAATCAGCTTCAATTTGATTACATGCTAACAATTTCGCGGTAAAGAAGAGGTAAATGTTGAGTGAGATGATCCCTGATTAGGGAAAGTGTTGTGGCTGATTTGAATTAACCTCATTGGTCGTCATTCTGTCCCTTTCTGCTTTTGTCATCACATAAATCGGGACTGTATCTAACTAGAGTTAATTTGGATTATGACCGAGTCTTGTTGCGTTTCAAATTAGGCGACCTGGCTACTACTGTAAGCTGTTGGTGTGAGATGAAAGAGCAAACTGATCTAACTGCTCAAACAATCATCTTACGCATCGTGCACAGGTTCTGCTTACTTGAACCTAAAACAGGATACCGTATCCTTTCGTTTTGTAAAGAATTATTTACAAATTGTTCTCCTACAGTTGCTCTACACGTAAATAGAAGCAGACGACAGTTCCTTTTGTGTCTGGTGCTCATAAATGACCACCACCTGAATGATTCATCTATACGTGTCCGCCCGTTATTGATTAGAAGAATATGGCAACATCGATCAAATAGCACAACAAGCATACCAGTATCACCGAGCAGCAGCTGCGCGTCGATGGACCACAGAGTCCGGTAGCGTCGACCATCGCGACGCTCCTTGCTTCATAGACCCTTCAGTGCGCTTCTCGCAACAATCTTCCTGTTTTTTACTTGTGCTTTCTGCAATCGCCGCTGCAGCAGCACCGCGTCTTTGCGTGACTGCTCGCAGCGCACACTGTCAACATCATCATCCTAGCTGCCGCTGTCGTTCTTGTGACGTTAGCATCTCTCTCTCTCACTCTTCGAAGAGAGTTGCGGGAAACTCCGACGCGCTTGACGTCAACAACGGACGAGCCGGCAGGCGAGCGAGTGTGTCTGTGTGTGAGATAATGCAGGAGAGGCGAAAGGTCGCCAGCAGCAGCAGCAGCAGCCAGCAGCACTCTGTGTTAATCGTCGGCGCGCGTTCAATAGTGCAGTTTGGTCCTGACGCGAAAGCAACCGCAAACATCGACAGATTTTGTTCAGTCTTGGCAACTGCACGTGTTTATATTTGTGCACGCGCCTCTGCTCTGTGCCTGCTGCCCTTGGCCCATCCCGAATTCGCTCGCGCATTAACTCAGAAGCGCTTCCGACGTCGTCTTCATCGCCGTCGTCGACGCTGACGTGTTTCGCCGCGTACTCTGCGCATTGCGTCATGCTCTCGCTCGCTCGGCAACGAGAACGGACGTCTTTGAGTACGGGTACGGCGGCTATCCTTTACTTACACTCCTCGCTCACTTTTGTTGTTGCGATGTGTTGATTGTAATCTCCGCAACGACAATAGATGAACTATCGGGATTACTCTATTACTCACTCTCTCTGCTCGCACTGACCGCTCTCTCGCTTCGCTACCTGTGCGCTAGCTCGTTATCGAAAGATCACTTATCACGTCAAAATAGTAAACAGTTTACCGAACGCTGCGGCCTACAACACTTTGCTCCTCGCTCGCTCGCTTCGCTTCGTTTTTTTCCCATGATTTCTCTGTTGCGCAAATTGCACATTCCGTTCGCTTAACTCAGTCGCTCGCACCTTCAGTCGGATGTGTGACTCAAACAAACGTTTTGAAAGTGTTTTAGGTGGAGTTTCGTAGAGCCAGCGGCTAAAAATGGCACTTTTGCAAAATTAATGCGTAACAGACATGATTAAGCTTAAATCGGACTATCTGTTAACGATTCTGATCAATAGACAGTCAGACCTTGCGGTAAACAAGAGGTAAATGTTGAAATTTTAGAATTTGTATGACCAAGCCACGTGAGATCCTCCCTGATTACAGAAACTGTTGTGGCTGATTTGACTTAGCCTGATTGCTCGTCCATTGTTTTCCCATTGCGCGATGCTTTTGTTAAACTCCCTGTTTTTAGTTGGTTTTTAGTTAGTTAATCGCAAACAATCGATCGATTAGCGTCCGATCCATCTGATTTTGTGAAATCAGATGGAACGTTTGGATAGAGAGAGAGACTTGTGCGCTTGCTAATCATCTCTAAATCGTTGAACTTTGACATTTTAAGATCCTGATTTGCCTGATTCTAGCGTTGCAACTAGAATGCAGCATATTCTGAATCGGCTTTAGTCTGAAATATTTCACTACGATATTGCTTTGTGATTCTCAACTCTTCCTGGCTGCCTTTAAATAAGCGAAAGGATTATCCGCTGACCTGCTAGACTGGTTCCGGCCTTTTGTTTAGCTTATGAAAAGGTCTATTTGCATCCTTCCTTTGAGTGCGGAACTGAGCATGTCTAGAGTTTGAACCTTTGAGCCAAACTGGAACGGTCATATTAGACGCAAAAATCGTCGTCAAACCCATTTATATTAGAGCACTTGGGGAAACAAAGCGCGACTAAGGCGCAAACAACGATTACTTCAATTGTGAGTTCAGGAATTCAGGTAAACAATCGAAAATGAGTGATACCCGCTTCCCTTCCCTTCCCGTCGCTCGCCGCTCGCTGTCATTTTTTCATGATGTCCCCGCCGCGCGTTCCGTTCGCTAAACTCACTCGCTCGCGCGTTTTCTCAATTGGATATGCGTCCAAGAAACGTTTTGAATCTTTTTTTTTCAGATAAGCGGAACGCCCATCGACTAGTGGTGCTAGATCGATTCTCGTCGTTCTTTCCTCTTTTCCCCACATAGTCTATTGCTTGCACAACTGAACCATGTGCAGCTGGTCGCAGGACGTTCAGAATCTGCTGAAGCAGTTCCACATTGACGATGAGAAGCTGAAGCAGATCAGCGAGAAGATTGAGGCGGAATTCAAGGTGGGCCTTGCGTCCGGCAGTCCCGCCTCTTCGATCGCCATGTTGCCGTCGTACGTTCCGGCCTTACCGGATGGATCTGGTGGGTTCAACCGCCGTAAATCACAAAAATCAACAAAATACTTACTTTTCCAGAGGTTGGCAAATACGTCGCCATTGACTTGAGCGGCAAGAACCTTCGAATCATGCTTTTGACCCTGGAAGGAAGCGGAAAAGAGCCCGTTGCCATCAACCACCATTACATGGTCTCGCAGTCGGTGATGAAGGGAACCGGCGATCAGCTGTTCAACTTTATTGTCAACTGCCTGCAGAAATTCCTGAAAGAATTCGATCTTGTCGAAGCTAATCTCCCGATTGGATTCGTCTTCTCCTACCCCTGCGAGCTGCTTTCTATTCGCTCTGCCCGTCTGCTGTGGTGGACGAAAGGATTCGACATTAAGGACTGTTTGCAGAAGGATGTGGTCGCTTTACTGGAAGAAGCCCTCGAAATGAATATGGTAAAAACCGGTCACAAATCTCAAATTTGAGCTAATTCGATCATTTCAGTCAACGAAAGCTCAAATCAAGGCCGTGATGAACGATACCGTCGGTCAGCTGGCCGCTGCCGCATACCGTTACGGACCTGAGTGCACTGTTGCCATTGTAATTGGCTATGGGTGAGCTGCGTGCAAACAATTTACTTTAAACGATTTCAAAATTTCAGTTGCAACTCATCTTACTTGGAAGACACTGCAAAAATCACGAAATTCGACGCGAAACGAGCTGGCTACCCCACGATAAAATGGTCGTCGTGACCGAATGGGAAGAATTCGGAAGCAACGGTGAATTGGAAGACATTTTGACCTCGTTTGACAAGGAAATCGACGCTGCTTCTGTTCACCAGGGAAAGCAAATGTGAGTTTCTAAATCTCACAGCTCTATTTTGCGTTTAACGGCTTTCAGCATTGACAAACTGACCGGAGCGCTGTACCTCGGTGAATTGGTGCGTCGCATGCTTGCTCAGCTCGTTCTCGACGGCCAGATCTTTGGAGGTCGTCAGGTGGAAGCCCTCGACCAGGCTGATACGTTCCCTACGAAATACATATCGGAGATTCTCGCGTAAGTTGCTTCCTACACGCTAAATCATGTGTTTTGTTGTTGTTTTGGTTCTTCCCAGAGAGCCTGATTGAGCGGACCAGCTGGTCAGATTGAAAAAAAGCGTTTAAACCCCAAAAACCAGCCACAACTGTCACCGATCACCCAATATTGCTCGTCCGGAATCAAATCCAAACCGCTCTCGTTCAATTTCTGCTCCTTTTTCTTTGCAAAACGCCTAAATCCAGTTTAAAGAAGAAAAAATTATGATTAACTGGCGCACAAAGTCGGAAATCAATTTCCGCTCGTCTGAGCGAGTGCGCGCGCATAAAAATGAATTCATTTATTTGCAGCGAAGAAGAAGGAAGTTTTAAAATTTGCCGTCGCATCTGCGATGAACTCGAAGTGCCAATCCACGGGAGCAGCGACTACATGATTATTCGCGAATTGTGTCATGTGGTCACGCAGCGATCCGCTTCGATCGCCGCTGCAGGTACCGTACACCCCATCGGCAAATGCGCCTCACTAAACTGACCGCATTTCAGCTATCAGTGCCTTACTGCGTCATATTGACCAGCACAAAGTGAAGATTGGCGTTGGCGGAGCGTTGATCCAATTCCATCCCACCTACCACGGCCTTCTGGAGTCGAAACTTCAAGATTTGGCTCCGCTTCACATTCAGGTAATCGTCTCTCGTTAGTTCTTAGCTACAGAGTGTTCTCTGTTTCAGTGGGAACTCGTGTCTGCCGACGAGGGAAGTGTGAAGGGCGCTGCCATGATCGCCGCTGTTGCGGAGAAACTTAGTTTGTAAAAGAATGAGACAAAATGTGTATTTTATTCTAAATCTATGACATTGGGAAGTACGAAATTGCTGCCGAGCGCTCAAACCCCCCTGTAATAAGCAAAAAAATGCGATGTATGTATACGACGTCTTGGTCGTCTTCGTTCTTCGAGCGACCCTACCACCACCACCCCACTACTCTACAACTACTCCCCCTCCCTCCCTCCACAACTTCTACCATTGTAACTGATCAGCTGATGTGCTGTGTGTTTAAAACAATTTGTTGCCATATATAAAATAGTCAGCATAGCCAGGAGAGAAGTCCGATGAGCCTGACCCCTTGTTGCGCGTGTTTGTCTAATTGTGTGTGTGTTTCCTCCTCCTCCTCCTCCTTTCACCATTAGGAGACGATTACGCATTTTTCGTTACATTATTAAAAAGTTTAATTCCGTCGTTGATCGATGCAAATGAATGCATTTTACCATTCGGCCTGTGTGCGTTCCGAGATCCGAGAGACAAGGCGCTATGCTCAAGAGTAGCAGAGTTCAACGAACACACACACACAGAATTGATCAACTCAGCTGACTGAACGGCGACCGCTGATCATGAGAAATCACGTGACAAACAGCCTCTTTCACAACACTAATGTTTGTGTTGGAGAACATGAAACAGCGCGGACTTTGAGTGGACCGTTCGCTTTGAGGCAAAAACAAGAAGATGACATTAATTAATGGAAATGTTGGACGAAAACATGGCATTACAACTAGATTAGGGTGTTGCTGTTTTCAAAACAAGCAATGCGTGAGACCGGCACCTCAACAACAACGGTGAGGTAGAACAACCAGGGTAAAACAAAGCATTTCTGTGGGATTTACAAGAAGAACTTAGAGTGTGAGTGGATTCTACGGCTCATTACCAGTTCTTGACCACAATTTATCTAGGACTTTCTCATAAAAGATGAATTTGAGTCAACACCTTGCGCTGTTATAATTTCTCAAGGCCAAAGCGCTCCAGAACCTATAGTGAAAGTTGCAGACATGTAAATAAACGCTGTATAGCAACATCGATGCCAATGGCGTTATCATAGCCTGCGTTCAGCTAATTTTGATCCATTTATGGGTAAAACAATGAGAACTCAAGGTTTTCGGAGGTCCACCGGCGTAGAAACCTACTTTGGCTTTACGCTAACAAGCTTTACAGCTTTGTAAGCTTTACACAGGCCTAGCATAAAGTGCTATGCCTTCTCTAAACACGTCACAAATCAAACGCTTTAATCCAGCTGTTAGTAATAAAGAAGTGTGGTGAGCTCGTAACAATGCTGAAAGAGTAAACGTTTCAGGTAAATCAAAGCTCAAACGCGTTGCAACTTGGTCAAGTAGTCTTGCTTCAGCAGCTTCCTAGAATAACGCTTGGGAACTATCTTAAACCTTACTTTGTTGCGTTCAACTTGTCATAACCAAATACAACAGTCACCTGTTAGTCGAATGCCAAATCCGCAGCGTTCATTGGTCATATAGCTGCTGCTTATGTCTCACATGTTGATATGGTCTTGACCGTTCCTAATTTTGAAAAGAATCCAAAATATAGGTTACGGCAAACCGTGCACTGAACAAGTTTGGAAGTCTGCAAACTACAAACTGCGTTGTACGCCCTGGTTATTGTTTGTTTACTTGTACGCAGGAACAGACAACACAGTTGCATAACTTTACTCGCACGCATTTATCCGCCTATTTGTTGAACGAATTAGTTCTAATCTTGTCACGCTCGTTCAACTCTTACGGCGGAGACTCTTTGTCTTTAGTGTTCAAATTAGTGCTCTTCTTCTGCGTTGCGTCCTACGCTTCTACTACGGTGTATTCGCTTCTATCTGCTGATTTACACGCATAGTGCATGCTTTGCATCGTTTTGAACTTGATGATTGGAAGCTCTACGCTCTATGCTTCATCCTCAAACGCTATTCTCCGCGCACTGTACAGAGCCCAAGTTCAGCATTCCCGAGCTTAGTCGCTTAGCGAACGGAAGTGACGATCGTGTCAGCAGTAATTGGCGAGCGTGAGGGAGAGGAGAAGAAATGACCGACTGTGGCCAGAGAGAGAGAAAGCACGGTGGCGGCGTCGGACTGTGTGTGTTTGTGTTTACCTAGTTTGACAGTCGCCGTCCACAACTCGCGTCCGCTGCTCGTCTTTTCCCTCGGTGACGATGAGGCAAAGGTCCCCGATAGACGAGGGCGACGGCCAAGTGACCACGGTCCTCCTTTACCTCCTCCTCTTCTTCTTCTTCTCGTCCTCTCAACGACGTTCGCGACGCGTACTTCTCAATATATTTCAATGCATCCCATAGCAGCTCTCTTTGGTACCGTACGAGTTTTGTGTTTTATTTTGTGTATCTTCGGACTATCATTCAGTCACGTTTGCTTGAAATCTATCGATTTTCGTGGAATTTATAGTATATGGAGTACTGTAGAATGATGATTCTGGATATTCAGATGTCGATCCTGCTATTCGCTACTCTGTTCGCGTGTCTAAAATTGATTTTTTAAGCTTGTTTGAGGAAATATAGGCGAGAGGACAATTTCTGAACCTTTAGGCAAATTAACAATTCATGATTTTAAAGGAAAATTACGGTAGAAGCGAGCTAAAGCGAACTTTATCCTCAAAATTCGCAAATCATACCGTATTCTCAACGTTAAGCCAGCTTGAAAAAGCCAAAAATTTTGAAATCCGAGCTCCACTCAGAGATCACTTTTTGCCTCCTGCACTCGACACTCACGCGTCATCACCTAAGAACACTGTTCGTACACTTGTCCACTCTTCTTCCCGCTAATCTGTGAAGTTAATCCCACGCGCATGACCGTCAATTTCGCGCGCACAAAAACTCCGCGCAATGAGGGCTGCAAACTCTCGCAGACGTAGCCAGCCGACGTGCTCCTCACTCTCGCGCGCTCACAATTTATCTTCCTTGTTGAATGGCGCGCGCCTTTGTTTTCGCAGTCAATCGCAGACAATTTGTTTGCTCAAAAGATACTTCTGATAGCAAATAAACACTAATCAACCACATCACTCTCGCGCGCTCGCGCGCGTTCGAGCGATTGAGAACGCTGGGAGCGTGGCAGCGTTTCCCGCTATGTGCAAAACCGATTTCAGAGCATAACAAATGATCAGTTGATCAACGCAAAATGACATTTTTTCGAGGATATTTCTATTTGTTTGTTGTTTTCAAATTTGCGCCCTACAGCAGCATAGCTACAATGGATTCCTGCCATCTCAGTTTCCACCTGTACTCAAGGTACAGTATCCAACGTTGCGCGGCCACCAAACACACTGTTCAGGCTTCTTCAACGGAGGGTTATTTACCGGAATCAGCGGAAATTGGAACTACTGTAAGGGTATCGCCGTCATTACACGCTGAATCGCTGCAAATTCTTGTCCAAGACAATGATCTTAAACCGGGTATGCCCGAAGCGACCTATCAGTACATTCTCACTGGTCTCGGAGCGAAAATTTTTGCTGTCGACCAGCAAGGTTACGTTTACTTGAATGTGCCAGAAATCGATGGCTGACCCGCCTAATCCGTCAACATATCAGCTTAATGTAGGCGAGAATTGCTCGAATATCAAGGAAAATGAATGAATTTCAGCTCGAAGCACGCGAGGTCGGCACGTTTCCGATCAGAAGCAGCGAGCCGATTTCGATTACTATCCATATAATGGACGAAAACGACAATGATCCCAAGTTTTCGGATGCCGTGTACACGGCGAATGTCTCAGCTACCGGAGGCGATAGAGCAATCATGCGAGTAGGCCGCTACTTTGTTGGAAACTCACTCTTTTCAATCTATCTAGGTGTTCGCTGAGGACAAAGACGCTGGAAAATACGGTAAAATCACCTACCACATCATCGAGGTGACCGAAGGTGCGCAAGAGCAATTCTACTACGATGATAGCACGAATGAGTTGATGGTGCGAGGCAATCTGCATCCAGGCGCACGTTACCAGATCATTCTCGAAGCGAAAGACGGTGGCGGACGATCAAGCCGAGCGATTATTGTTGCGCTGGCTACGGAAGAGTTCAACTATACGCCGCTGCTGCCTATTGTTCCGTTTATGCCAACTACAGCGCGTCCAAGCACTGAGGGTACGGTAGAATCAGCCTCGTCTTCTGTTAACATGGTGTTTTTTGCAGAAACAGTAGGAGTACGGTCGTTTGTAACTGAACTGGACGAAGCGAGTCCTCCGCATTCGATTGTGATCAGCTTAGGGGTAACTGACCACTCGTCTTACGGTAGTTGAAAATTGCATTTCAGAACGACCAGCAAGGGATTCATTACGAAATAGTGTACGGTAATGAGGATCGCAAATTTGCGATAAATGCGGAAACGTGAGTTCTCGATATATAACCAAAAACAACTGAAATGCTTTAGTGGAACGATAACCACCGCTGACAACTTTGATCGAGAAGAAACTGCCACCTATAACCTTCAAATTGAAGCGCGAGATCGAAATTCGGGTCAACATCTCTACTGGACGATTGTACAAGTCGTTGTTAAGGTATACCGTATACCCGCAGTTAGCGTCCTATAGTAATGACCTAGGATGTAAACGACAATTCACCTGAATTCCACGGTCCGCAGCCGATGCGTTTGAGCATGACTGTGGATGAACTAGCAGAGCTGCAGTCGAACATGATTCTCGGTCGCGTGGTCGTTTCGGACGCCGATGAGAAGAATGGTGTGAACGGCAATGGTGATGTTGGGTTGGTGATCGCTCCTCCGCAAAGCAGGTAGGTACAGAGGCGTTGATTTAAAGTACTCGCTGTTTAACGGGGAGGACAAGCAAACAAAAGCAATGTTACTCCGCTGAACGAGAATTCATTTTTGAGAGAATTTGGTTAATTGAAAATTACTGAAATCAGTTCGATTCTGAAGTGAAACAATCTGTCCTCGTTGTGACGGATAACATAGACATGTAGCCATTTTGCACCATTTATCTGAGAGTTACGGTACACGTTCATTCACATGAGGAAATTGTCTTGAACTGCTTCATCTTCTCTCGAATCGTCACATTTCACTCTTGTTCAGACTCTTCGCCATTGACAACAACGGCGTGGTGACCGTCAACGGTGATCTAACGACAGAGCACTTTGGCTTCCATCGTCTGTCAGTGATCGCCAGCGACCATGGCGATCCTCCAAGAAAGACCCACGCAACGCTGCTGGTCAACATCGGAGGTCACTATGTGTCAGAGCCAACTGGAGAACAGACATCATCAATTACGGAATCGCTGGTCACAAGCGCTGAGACGAATGAGATCGAAGGAAGCCCCACACCGACGCTCTTCACGTTGGCCACGCTACCTCCGACCTATCAGCAACCATTCGTGCCCGAGCGGTCAACCTATGGCCAACGTGGCCAGAACTACATCACCACACCGACGGAATTCACAACTGAAGAAGAAGAACAGCTAGAGACGACAGAAACGGAGTCAATGCTGCCTTCGAGCTTCAGTTCATTCCCCACAATCCCTGTGACAGAGAGCACAGAGCAGCCCACAACGAAACTCATTCGATTCGCGCCTGTTTTCAATCCAGCCAGCGTGACTGTTATGGTCGAAGAGAATGAGGGTCAAATTGAGTTGGCCAAGCTTCATGCCAGCTACCCAGACGGCGGCCCCGGTTCAATTACTTATGTTATGCAGACCGGCGATCCGTCGCTCTTCAGCGTTAGCAGTTTCACCGGATCTCTGAGTCTGCTGAAGCCATTGGACGCTGAAGCCGGCGAGAATCAGTATACTGTACGAATCGGCACTGCTGAGGTAGACCGGAATCCATCATTATTAGTGATATTTACCTGCGCTGTCTTTAGTCAATGGCACTCGCATTGGATGGTCAACTGCCTCACTCGGCCGAGGTGACAATCCGGGTTGTGGACGTCAACGGACTGGATTCCCAACTTCGAGACCAACAGCTACCAGTTCGCAGTGTCGGAGAACACCGAGCCTGGCACGATTGTTGGTCAAGTCGCCGCTTTCGATCAAGACCGTGACGCGCCAACAAGAACATCGGCTATCACCTGGTCAGCACCGGACAACATGAACCAGTTCTTCAGTGTCAACGAGGAAAATGGATTGATCACCCTTGTGCGACCACCAACGGAATTTGTCGGTCAGAGCGTCACGGTTTGTTCGCTTCAGAAAACTGCGAATAACGGAGATTTCAGTTGAGAGTGGAAGCCCGCGATCACGGCGAACCGCCTCAATACAGCCAGACGGTGGTAGTGGTTGCGGTGGAGCCGTCCGAAAGCAAACTAATCGACAAATCGCAGCATCAATTCACATCGAATCCAACCCAGGGCGCAGTGCAGTTCTCACTGCGCAATTACACGTATGAGCGCGTGCCCAAAGTCATCTCTAATCAATCCACATTCTAGAGCTTCCGTCTCCGAAGCGGTGCGGCCACCTCACCTCGTTCAAGTCCTCAACGTTCTCAATAAACCCGAAGATTCACGATTCATCATGTGCTCGATCGTGTCCGGAAACTTCCGCGGGGCCTTTGGCGTCTCGCCAGGAACGGACGGAAATTGCGAGCTCCGCACGAATATTGCGCTCGACAGAGAAAGCGTCGAGCGCTACCTCTTAAACATTACCGTAACCTCGGGCACACAGACTGACTTTGCCTTTGTGTCGATTACCGTACTCGACACCAACGACAATGTGCCGAAATTCGTCTACGACAACGATCTGCAACTATCGATGTATTTCGCTGGCATTGCGACTGACGCTCCGGCGCTCGCGCGGGTGATTACGGTGAAGGCGGACGATGCGGATCTGGGCAACAGCAGTGTGGTCAAGTACAGTCTCGATCCGTTGCTGGTCGACTCAAAGTATTTCACAATCAATAACTTTGGCGAAATTTCCACAAAGCAGAGCATGAATCACGTAGCATCAAAGAATCGCAGGAATTTTTACGAGCTGAAGGTGGGTCAAGCAGAAATGACTCAAACATGGCGCTCGCTTGTCTGTATTCTGAATGATTTGGGCTGTTCTACCAGTAGATAGACGAAATGAAGCATTTCACGACTAATCGAAGCATAAAAATTAG
>MQUG01002873.1:0-13777 GCA_007213375.1 Steinernema feltiae | reverse complement strand
AATAACGTGCCGCACTAAACAATCCAGTAGATAGCTTACGAAACGAGTAAATATTCATTTATAGTAATAAAAGGGCCTGAATATGATCAAGAATAATTTAAAAATAGCATGGAGAAATTTAACCCGCAATTTCTCCACTTCGTTTATCAACATCGTTGGGTTGGCCATGGGAATTGCAACCTGCCTTCTGATCAGCTTATATGTGACCGATGAATTTAGTTTTGATCGTTACAACGAGCATGCAGATCGTATTGTACGTGTTGTTTTCAGAGGAACTGTAAAGGGCGGAACGATCAATGAGGCACATGTGATGCCACCAGTAGCTTCGACTATGAAGTCAGAGCTGCCCGAAGTTGAAGAAACTGCACGACTACGAATCGGTGGATCCCCCCTATTTGTCGTCAATAATAAAGTGTTTCATGAAGAAAAAATGGCTTTCGTAGATGCTTCTTTCTTCAAAATTTTCACGCTCCCTTTTATTAAAGGGATTTGTCTACAGCTATTTCTTCCCCAAATTCTGCAGTGATTCCGAATCCACTGCCTTAAAATACTTCGGCACAAATAATGTTGTCGGTCGAGACCTCCTCATCAAAGACAGTCCAAATATCCTCAAAATCACTGGAGTAATCAAAGATATCCCTCAAAACTCCCATTTTCATTTTGATGTATTTACCTCTTTGGATGCACTGGAAGATTCACGATCAGATTCGTGGATGACCTCCGAATATTATACTTATTGCGCTGCTTTCGAAAATGCGTCACGTGGAAAGCTCGAAAAAAACTTAGCCGTCCTATTCGACAAACATGTTGCCACACAATTTATGGCAGGTTTTGGCATGAGTTACCAAGAATACAAGAAAACGGGAAATAAGATCGGTCTTTACCTACAGCCGCTCACAGATATCCATCTACATTCGAATTTCAACTACGACCTCAGCGCTCCGGGGGATATACGTTACGTTTATATTTTTAGTGCTATTGCACTCTTTATGCTATTGATTGCCACAATTAATTTCATGAATCTATCTACAGCCAGTGGGTTAGACGGTGTAAAGAAGTAGGAGTACGAAAAGTATTAGGTGCCGACAAGCAAAAACTGATGCGACAATTTATGCTGGAGGGCGTCCTCCTGACTTATATTTCCTTGGGAATAGCTTTGGGAATTGTTTTACTTGCCCTTCCTCTATTTAATCAGATTTCAGGAAAAGAGATTGAAATTCAAAAACTTGACGCTTTTAAAATTATCCCCTTCCTACTGACTTTTGGTTTAGTCGTCGGTCTATTTTCCAGCAGCTATCCCGCGTTATATTTATCCTCATTTAATCCGCTCCGTGTATTAAAAGGGAAATAAGTCGTTCGACTAAAGGCCTTAATTTACGCAGTGGGCTTGTTGTATTTCAATTCATCATTTCCGTCGGACTTATCTTTGGAACCGTTGTTGTTGTTCAGCAGCTGGATTATATGCGTCATATTAAACTTGGATATAACAAGGATAATGTCCTTATTATACCGAGCTGGCCTTTGGGGAAAAACGAAAAGACATATTATAATTTATTGATGCAAGATAGCAGAATCAAGCATGTCTCTCATTCGTCCTATCTCCCTGCCGGAGAAAGTAACAACAACAATTTTTTCATCTATCCAGATGGCAATACAGATCAATGGGTCAAAACGATTCGTTACGATATAGATGAAGAATATATTCCGGTTATGGGTATGCAGCTTAAAGAAGGGCGAAATTTCACAAAAACATTTGGTAATGACAGCCTTTCTGTCATCATCAATGAAACTGCAGCAAAAGATCTAGGTTGGAACGATCATAGCCTTGGTAAAATATTGACCAATAAAGACAACAAAAGCTATCGTGTTATTGGTGTCGTTAAGGATTTCCATTTTCGTTCTTTACATGAGCAGATCTCCCCGCTTGTGATGGTTCTTAGCGATCAAGCCGGGAGTTTGATTCTCAAAACCCAAACAGCCGATATGGAGAAGCTGATTCAAAAATTAGCATCTCTCTATCGTTCCTTTCCAACAGACATTCCATTCAGCTATTCCTTTCTGGATGACCGATACGCGCAGACCTACCAAGCAGAAGTGAAAACGGGTAAATTACTGAGCATCTTTGCGGGACTGACTATTTTTGTGGCTTGCCTTGGTTTATTCGGCTTGGCTATTTTCACCGCCAATCAACGCAGAAAAGAAATAGGGATCCGAAAAGTTGTTGGAGCTACAGTTCCCGACATCACGCGTATGCTTTCCACGGAGTTCGTCAAACTCGTTCTAATAGCCATTATCATTTCTTCTCCCTAGCTTGGTGGATGATGCACAAATGGTTAGAGAATTTTGCGTATCGTATTGAGATGCAATGGTGGATGTTTGTGCTAGCAGGAGCGCTAGCCGTTTTTATTGCTTTAATTACTGTAAGTTCACAAGCGATAAGAGCGGCCCTAACAAAGCCTGTTGACAGTCTACGTGATGAATAAAAAACGTTTATAATTATCGATACAATAACCTCAAACAATGATTCAGCTATATTTTAAATCAGCTTTAAGACAATTATTTAAACACGGCTACTATACAATGCTGACGATTTGCGGGCTAGGGTTAGCCATGGCCTGTAGTTTGTTTATCTACATCTACAATAGTTTCCAATTGAGCTTTGATCAGTTTCACGTCGATAAAGATCGAACCTTTTTAGTCGTACAAGATTTAAAATTGGACAAGATAGAACACAGCAAAGGGGGCGCTTATGCCATGTATGACGCCATATCTCGTGAAATTCCTCAAGTAGAAAAAACAGCATTATATATCGATAATAAAAATCTTACGCTACGTATAGAGGATCAATTATATCAGACAGCAGGCAAAGCGTCATTTACTTCCTCCAGCTATTTCAACATATTAAATTTCCCTTGGATACAAGGCAAACCGGAGGAACTGGATCAACCCAATACGGTAGCCTTGACTAAAAGTATTTTCAAAAATTTATTTTAAAGATGAAAACCCTATTGGAAAAATAATTTTAGTAGATGGCAAATTCCCCATAAAAGTCATCGGTATCATCGATGACAGCAAGAAAAATTCCGATTTTCGTTCGAATATCTATATATCGTTAAATTCACTGACAAATTTATGGCAGATTCCCAAAGATGATGGATTCTTTCTCAATTGGGGCTATACTAATTCAAGTAACAACATCATACTAAGACTAAAACATACATCCGATCAGGCTGCTGTGGAGAAAAGTATACAAAAGCTAATCACGAAATATTGGGACAAGGATGTACTTCAATACTTTCATTATAAGCTACTGCCACTACCCCATTTTCATTTTGACGCGGATTATGGCAAAGGGACCCAACGAACCTTATTGAACATCTTAGTTGTTATCGCCGTGGGCATTGGTGTTATGGCATTTATCAACTATAGTAATATCGTATTTGCCCAACAAATGAACCGGAGCGTAGAAATGGGGGTCAGAAAAATACTAGGGAGTTCCAAGCAGCAACTGTATTACCAGTTTCTGATCGAAACCTTGCTGTTGACAGCGTGCTCAGTCTTATTTGCGTTAGTACTATTGGGTCTTTCCATCTCCTGGGCCAATCAATACCTATTTGAAGATGAGCCCGTGCAAATTATCAACCTGTATTCATTTTTGGGTACAATTGGAATACTTTGGGCCGCTACCGCACTAGTCACCTCTGTTTACCCGCTGATCTTTGTAAATCGAATGAAAATCCAGCAAGCCTTAAAAAAGTTGACCATAGGCCCATGGAGCTTAACCAGAAAATCTTTTATTGTCGTACAGAATGTAATCGCCATGATTCTTCTGATTGCCACGTTCGTTATTGTCTTACAGGTAAACCATCTCAAGCAGACCGATATTGGCTTTAATCGTGAACAAGTGGTTCTCTTTCCCATGACGAATAACATGCTGAAATCAAAAGAGAAAATTGTACATTTCCTTCGTGATCGAACGGAAGTGCAAATCATTTACTTTCTGCGACAATCCGCCATCACACGAAAAAGTATGGGGTGGAACTTTTCAATTTGATAACAGATCAGAATGGGAAAAATGGCCTGCTAAGTATGCAATCGGCGATTCAACCTATATCAGGACCTTTCATATCAAATTATTGGCCGGACGGAATTTTTGATGACAATCCACAAAATCCAGAGTTTTTAGTCAATCGGCAGATGGCTACTACATTGGGATTTAAAAACCCCAATGATATCCTTGGTCGAAATTTGAATGCTGGCGGGCTCAATGAAGAGCACATCGGAAAAATTGTAGGTGTGGTTGCAGATTTTAGCACCAATTCGCTCAACGAGCCTATATCCCCTACCGTAATGGCTACAATGAAAGGCCGATTAAAGAACCTGGCCGTTAAGTTAAGGGACATAAGCAAGATATATTATTGAAAACGCTAGCGCTACAATGGAAAAACTGGTATCCTGATGAAGTTTTCCAATATAAGTTTACGATCAGCAATTGCTAACCTTTATAAAAAAGAAGCGTTGGTTGAAAAACTTATCTGGATTGCGGGCTATTGTATCGCTATGTATCAGCTCACTTGGTTTTTTAGGTTTGCTGTCCATCAATATCCTCAAACGCACAAAAGAAATTGGCATACGAAAAGTACTTGGCGCTTCCGTTCAGGTATTGTCATTTTGCTATCTCAGGACTTTTCAAGTGGATGGCTATTGCCTTCACCATTGCCACTCCTGTAGCATATTATCTCATGGAGCACTGGTTAACTAATTTCCCATTCCGAATAGAAATTAGCTGGTGGATCTTTTTCCTTGCTTTCTGCACTGGATTAATCTTGACGTTATTGGTCATTGCACTGCAATCCATCAAGGCTGCAATAGCAAATCCGGTCCATAGTTTACGGAACGAATGATTGACTGCTTCGGCATGGAAGAGGATCTCCAGCTACAAGCATCCGCCGAGCTGGAGATTGAATGCTGTACAATATTGAACGGCAAACTGTCCGATATCGAACAGCATTCAGCAGCACATCAGCAATAAAAAACTAACTATCAACAACATACAGACTTGGCCAAACATTTGTATTTTTAGTTTTC
This sequence comes from Steinernema feltiae, assembly GCA_007213375.1. NCBI lineage: Eukaryota > Metazoa > Nematoda > Chromadorea > Rhabditida > Steinernematidae > Steinernema > Steinernema feltiae. Next base: position 8,689 of record MQUG01002873.1, on the reverse strand, counting down.
TATGTCGAGGCCCCATTATACAAACAGCTTCATGAACGGAATAAATTCTTAGTATAAGACAATGAACTTTACAAACTTCAAAATTGCTTGGCGAAATATCGGAAAGAAAAAGTGCAGAATCTGATCAATCTAATTGGATTGACCTGCGGTATTACTTTTCTACTACTTGTTGGCGCCTATGTATGGGATGTACACCAAGTGAATAGCAATATCAAAAATATTGATCGGCAATTTTTGTTGCCAAGCAAGTATAAGAAAGAAGGATTTTGGTATTAACTTAACCACGTTAGGGGCGCTCCCCAAAGCCTTATATGAGGAGTATCCTAATCTCGTCTCTAATTATTATCGGATTGATGGATTGACAGGTATCGTAGCAAACGGAGCAACAATCCATGAAGAAGGGATGTCTCTCGGAGATCCTAGTCTATTGACGATGTTCGGATTCCATATTCTAGCGGGTAACGCCAATACTGCCCTGAATAATCCTTTCTCAGTTGTCATCAGTGACAAAGCAGCCATAAAATATTTCGGCCATGCGGATGTACTTGGAAAATCGCTACAAATAAAAAATTTCAAGGGTGAAAAACACGATTTTGAAATTACAGCAATCATCAAATCCGATGTCCAAAATGCCATTATGGATCTCACAAAGAATATGCATGCAGACATATTTTTACCGATCATCAACGAGCAATTCTTTGGCCGATCTATAGACAATTGGAATAATCCATATATTGCCGGCTATATTGAATTGAAGCCAGGTGTCAGCTCGGAACAAGTAGATGCTGCCATAGAGACGCTGGTAGGCAAAAATACAGATAAGGAATTTTCCAGCCAATATAGCCCTAGTTTAAAACCATTGAAAACCTATTATTTGGACGACAACCAGGGGGCTGTTCGCAAAATGATACAGACATTGATCTTGACGGCTATTTTTATCTTGACCATGGCCATTATAAATTTTATTAATTTTAGTATCGCTCAGCATATTACGCGATTAAAGGAAATGGGTGTTCGCAAGATGATGGGATCGTCTCGGGTGCAGCTTATTAGACAACTGATGACCGAATATATCCTGATCGTGGCCATAGCAACATTAATCAGTCTGCCAATCTATATCGTGACAAGCCCAATCTTCGAACATATCTTGATGCGCAAGCTCCCTACGTTAATGGAATTGCCGATTTATTTTTTTGGTCTACTGGGTATAATGACATTATTAATTGGTTTACTGGCGGGTCTATATCCAGCAATCAAGCTTTCCAATATAGCGGTACTTCCGCAGTCAAAATCAGTTTTCGACCTTGGGCGGCAAACAGCTGGTACGAAAAATTCTTTTGTTTTTTCAATTTGGGGTAGCCTTGCTGCTGCTGGCCTGCACACTAATTATTTCCAAACAGGTGGACCTATTTCTCCATAGCAATCTAGGTTACAACAAGGACTACTTATTAACCGTTCAAGTACCTAGAGATTGGTCCGAAAATGGTGTTCGCAAAATGGAGACTTTACAACATGAACTCAGCCAGCAACCAGAAGTAAAATCTGTAAGCTTATCTTATGAAACACCTGGATTACTGGATTCAATATGCAATCTGCATTTGGTACGGTTGAAAACAAAGAAATCCAGGTACAACGGATTACAAGTGATAGTCACTTTTTGGGAACCTATGAGATACCGCTAATTGCGGGAACTTTTCTTCCTAAAAACTATGCTTCTCATGCGGATAATAGACCAGTCGTCATCAACAGAAAGGCTATGGATGATTTTGGCTTTAAAAATGCCGAGCAGGCGATTGGTCAGCAAATAGCAATCAATGATCCTAGTTACAAAATGACTATTGTGGGCGTTGCTGAAAATTTTGTAGCCAACACACTTCATCAGGCATCCCCGCCTATTATCTGGATAGATGTACATGAGAGCCTTCAATACCGATACCTCAGTATTCGCTTACAAAAAGGCTCTCTTTCCAATGCAGTACAACAACTGGAAAAAAAGTGGAAAACGTTGCTACCTGATGCACCGTTCGAGTATAAGTTTATGGATGAACGTATCAAAAGTTTATATGAAACTGAGTTGCAGCTGCATCGCGCTTCCCAGATTGCTACGGTTGTTTCGCTACTGATCGTGGCATTGGGACTTACCGGATTAATATCGCTTTCCATCCATCTGCGCAATAAAGAAGTTGGCATTCGTAAAGTACTTGGGGCTTCATTAGCACATTTGATGTTACTCTTTTCAAAAGAGTACTACGGAATCTTCCTATTTGCTGCATTTACGACAGTTCCACTGAGCTATCTAATGATGCAATACTGGCTACAAAATTACATTATCCGAGTAGAAATCAATGCATTTACCTACTTGTTACCATTGGGGACGTTGATTGGTTTGCTGAGTTTATTGGTTGGTATTATTGTATTTCGATCAACTCGGTTTAATCCAGTTGAAAAATTAAGAGATGAATAATCTAAGAAACCAATCCACATAAACAGTATGATAAAGAATCACCTTAAAACCGCTTGGCGAACATTGATGCACAATCGGATCTATTCGCTATCAAATCTCATCGGCTTAACCATCGCGTTACTGGTATTTATGTTAATTAGTTCACTTGTCATTGATGAGCTTTCCTACGACAGACAATGGGGCAACTCCAATGAGCTTTACCGAATGAGGGTGGTACCCAAAGAAACACAGGAAGGTGTCAAAACCAATATTTCAGGAGCTCCTGAAGGTCTCTCAAAGGTCTTGAAAACTAATTTTCCTGAAATTTTAGGTTATACCACGATCAACAGTAGTTCACAGAAATTAACAATCAACGGGCTGTCAAAACAACTAGCTGAAATCAGTACCTTAGAAATTGACAGTGGTTTTTTCAATCTTTTTGATACAAAAATAATTGCAGGCAATCCAAAACAAATTATTGCAGGTGCAAAAAACATTACATTGACAGCCTCTGCTGTACAAAAATACTTCAGCGGAAAAGATGTACTCGCAGCACATTCTACAATAAACCGCAAGAAGGGGAACCAGAGGCTTATTATGTCAATGCTATTATTGAGGATATTCCTCACAATTCATCCTTTCAGGCAGAAGCGCTCGTGCTGATGCCTAAGATAATTGAATTTAATCCGGCAGAGGCCGGCTCATTGCAAACACAAATTCTATTGCTCAAAAGCACAACTGATATTAACCACTTTTCTACCAAAATAAACAAATGGTACAAAGGACAAAAACTGAATGACTGGGCGAAAAGTTTTAATCTTTTTATTGAACCCATCAAAGATATACACCTACAAAGTATTACAGGATGGGAGAATCCCATGCAAGATATTTACCTACTGGTGGGAATAGCGACACTTATTCTTATATTGGTCAGTATTAATTACATTAACCTAAGCTTTGCGCATGCCTTAAAACGCACACAACAGATAGGTATCCGTAAGGTATTGGGAGCAAGCCGAAAAATCTAATCTTACAAATGAGCATAGAAAGTACAATACTCTTTGCCAGCTCTTTTCTGATCGCATTTTTCGGTTATATTCTTGTCAGTCCTGCATTTGAAAACTATTTAGAGCATCCATTGACAATGAGCTACCAGCATTCTTTATTCATGTTTGCTGGACTACTAACCACCTGGATAATTCTAGGCTGGCTGTGCAGTTTACCGACTGCGTTGTCTCTATCGAAAACACAGCCAACGCTTGAACTTCGGAAGCAACTTTCTTTCTTCAGACTTCCCTTAAATATGGGATTTACCAAAATACTGGTTGTCTTCCAATTTGCTATCTCCATCGTCGTAGCGATCTGCATGATGTCAATGCGGGCACAACTGCATTATTTGTATAGCAAAGATCTTGGCTACGAACCCAAAAATCTTTTAGCCATCAACTATACCTCTTGGGAAGGAAAGGATCAGGCTTTCAAACAGGAGCTATTAAAAAAATTCATACATCGCATCGGTTAGCCTCACAAGCTGGACTCCCTTTAGCGGGAGTGCAGATTTTAAAATAGTAAAAGACCCTCACGACCCGAACAAAGAACTGCCTATTGTATTTGTTTATGCAGATTATGATTACATCAAAACAATGGGTATAAAACTCATTGACGGACGTCCTTTGAGTGCGGACTATGCACTGGACAGATCATTTACGGATTCGGTACACAATGGGCAACCAGTATTTACAAACATGCTCGTTTCCGAAGGAACAGCCCAACGGCTCCCTTTTAAACTCAATAAAAGTTTAGAGCTCCTAAAAAATACACCAGTGGGTATATTTAAAGAATTTAACGGAGCAAGTTTAAAGTTTCCGATCGGTCCCTTTGCAATTAAGGCAGAAACTGAATGGGAAGGTGGCTGTATGCTCATTCGAGTAGAGGAAGGCAAGAAAAAGGAAGCTTTAGCACTGGTAAACAAGACATGGAACAAATTTTTTCCAAACCGGATAGCGCAGATCAACTGGCAGGAAGATCAAGTACAGAATCAATATAACAAAGAAAAAAAAACAATACCAGCAATTAGCACTTTTTACCGGTTCCAGTATGCTGATTGCCATCTTAGGGATCGTAGCTATTGCTATTTATACGCTAGAACGAAGAGTAAAAGAAATTGGTATCCGTAAAGTACTTGGGGCTTCCGTAAATACGATCACATATATGATTTCCAAATCCTTTATCTTACTCCTCCTAATAGCGATTCTAATAGCTTTCCCTATAGCATGGTGGTTTATGCATAAATGGCTAGAAAATTTCTTCTATCATATAGATGTACCGATCGTTCTATTTATTTTCACAGGGTTGTGTATTGGTTTGACAACTTTAGCGATTATCGCCACCCGCATATTCCAGACAGCCCGTATTAACCCTGTCAATAGTTTACGGGATGAATAAGAAAAAATAAGCCGTAGGTTATCTAAGCTAAAAAGTGTATTTATTATTAACCTATTGGGAATGGAAGTTTATAATTGGTGTACCTACGGCTTAGGATCTTTGAAGCAATTTTTAGCTGTTCGTGTTGGACAGCTAAAAATTGCTTATTTCTTTTCTGTCGAATCCGTGGGAGCAGCTAAAATATAACAGAATCCGTATTTAGATACTTTCCGAATAATTTTGCGTTCATCAGACCGATTAAGGAAATTATCTAGCACCTTAATCAGGTTTTTAGGATGTATATACCTTTCTAGTTTAGCACAGCATAAGTTGTGTATTTCATCAGGTCTCTTTTCCACATTAAAATATCCGATATCAATATTCTCATCCAAGAGAGTACTTATCTTTTTTACTTCTTCTATTGTCGAAATTTCATACGGGTCGAGATCATGTCGAATATCGATTAGCTTAAATTCGATTACTTTTTGATCTTGCTCTACATCAACTTTATACAGTTCATAAATAACGCGGTCACCCAATTTAGTTACATGCAATTCATATGTATACTTCTGTGACGACAAATCAATTCCGTAAGGCATCAATTCATTCATACTCTTTATTTCTAGTACAAGCTGCATGACAACCAAATCATGAACAAAAGTTCTTTTCCTTTTGAATGTCTCAACTTTATTTATAAAATCGAATGACTTTCCCATTAAAAAAGAAACTTCTTCGGGTGACAGGTGCCGCGAAATACGTTGTAGCAGCATACGATAATATATTTGCATGTCTAACTCTCCGCATCTCCTCCTATATACTTTTGTTTTTTGAAATTTCGCTGTTTTCATCATTGACATATTTAAATGATATAGATTTTCAATACAAAAGAATAGAAAATATTCTAAAAACAAAAGCATTTGTATAAATAAAAATAACATTTTGTATATTTATCTATACAAAACAAGAGCATACCAAATCATAACTATGACAAAACTAGGTGAATTTTTAGAGAAGAAATCTGTGAATAAATCGCGAATTGCGCGCAAAACAGGTTTAAGTAAGGCAAGAATTAATGAGTTAACGATGACGGAAACGGCTAAATTGCGTTTGGATGAAATGTACCTGATCGCATTGGCTATTGATACAGATCCAGCTAAAATGATGTTCGAATTATGTGATCATCTCCAGCTGAAAGAGATTGAAGAGTAAGCAATTTTCTATTTACCGTCAGCGCCTAGAACGTCTGTGCGATACTGAACGCCAAACTGTTCGATATCGTACAGACTAGCTTTTTAATTTTAAAACAACAGACTAGTTATCAACATATTAACAAAATGGCAACGCAATTGATTTCATCTTAAAAGTCTGTTTTGATTATAACTACCAGTCATTCAGACCTTAAAAATTTCTGCTATGATAGGAAATAATCTCAAGATAGCTTGGCGGAATATGGCAAAAAACAAGCTATATTCATTCATCAAGATTGGAGGCTTTGCCTTTAGTATTGCGATCTGTATTCTTATTGTTTTATATATAAAACATGAGACGAGCTACAATAAGTTTTATCCGGCTATGGATAGAATTTACCGCTTGGTTGTTCAGTTACCTATTGAGAATAAAACCGAGCGCTGGGTTTCACTTTCTGCACCGGTAGCGCCAACCTTAAAAGCAGAAATACCGTCCATTGAGCAAACAGGGCGCATTCTACCCAATCCGTTATTCGGTGCGGGCAGCAACCAATTGTCATTAAATAACAACCCGGATAGCCATTACGATGATGGATTTGTCTATATCGACCAGTCCATTCTCGACATGTTTCCTATGCCAATGGTTTCGGGCCAGCTGTCCCATGCACTCGATAAGCCCAACACATTGGTTATTACCAGAAGCAAAGCCGAAAAATACTTTAAAAATGATCCAATTGGACAAACGATCTATCTCAACAACAATAAATCGAAGGCCTATACCATCACCGGGGTCATTGAAGATATGCCCAACAATTCGACCCTTGCCGGTTATAGTTTTTTTATGTCGCTCGCTGGAGAACCTTTTTATCAAGGCGAACAGACTGCTTGGCTCAATAACAATTACACCGTTTATGTCAAATTAAAACCCAACGTAAATGTTGCACTGGCAGAAAAAGAAATTTCAAAGAATTATTTAGAGATACACTATCTCCCTGAATATCTAAAATCAGGACGTAAACTTAATCCGCTTTTCAAGCAGGCAAAAATAACTTTACAGAATGCACTCGACATGCATTTAAAATCTGCTGATATAAGCGACGATAAAGTTAGTACATTGAACAGAGGGGATATTCGCATGGTTTGGACCTTCGCAACAATAGCTTTATTTATTTTGTTCATTGCCTGTATTAACTTCATCAACTTATCGACAGCAAATGCAGCAACAAGAGCAAAAGAAATTGGTATCCGTAAGACTATTGGCTCCTCCAGGAAGCTGCTTGTTGGACAGTTCCTTGTTGAAGCAATTTGTTATAGTGTATTGTCACTGATTATTGGGCTCTTTCTAAGCTGGCTACTACTACCCGTATTCAACCATCTAGCCAACAAATCCTTGACCATTCCTTGGATAGCAGCGTACTTCTTTCCTTCTCTTTTGGTGGCCATATTGGTGATTGGTGGTCTTGCCGGAATCTACCCAGCACTGTACCTATCCAAATTTAAACCAATCACCGCACTGAAAAACAATGTCATTGGCGCTAAATCTTCACTATTTAGGAATAGTTTGGTTGTCTTTCAATTCGCTACCTCAATTATCCTTATCGTTGGAGCACTGGTGACCAATAAACAGATAAACTACATATTGGACAAAGATCTGGGATTTGACAAAGAACAAGTCGTTGTGCTTCGCGGCATTGGAACATTATCGAAACAGCTTCCAAGTTTAAAAAATGAACTAAAGAGCCTCCCCAATGTTGCTTCAGTTTCCATGGGTGATTTTCTTCCAGTCCCCATCGATGGCGCCAAACGAAATGGCAATCCGTTCTGGGTCGATGGCAGAAAAGATCTTGATATGGCTACACAGGGCCAATTTTGGGAAATCGATCAGGATTACCTGAGCACATTCGGTCTTCATTTAAATAAAGGACGAAATTTTGATCCCACCAGAGCCACCGATAGCAGTTCGGCTATTATCAATCAAAAATTGGCCGACGAACTTCACTTAAAGAATCCCATTGGTGCAAAAATCACCAATGGCAATACATGGACCGTCATTGGCGTAGTAGATGATTTTATTTTTGAGTCGCTAAAGGATAAGGGGTATGCAGGACTTTGTATGACATTACAAGGCAATCCTTCCCTCCTCTCTATTAAGGTAAAACCGCAACATCTCAAAGAGACGCTCGCTGATATCACAGGAGTATGGGACAAATTTGCCCCAAATCAACAAATTAACTACAGCTTCTTGGACGAAGGTTTTGAGGCTCTTTATCAAGACGTGGAACGGACCAAGAATATATTCACTTGTTTCGCTCTTGTTGCCATTTTTGTTGCTGCGCTCGGGCTTTTCGGTCTCGCAACTTATGTGACACAGCAACGGACCAAAGAAATTGGCGTACGTAAGGTACTTGGAGCCAATGCGATTAGATTACTCCGATTATTGTCTGGAGATTTTATAAAATTGGTGTTTGTAGCCTTGGTCATTGCCACACCTGTTGCGTGGTGGGCAATGAACCAATGGCTTACAGATTTTAACTATCGGATCGAAATAAATTGGCTCTACTTCATTCTTGCAGGAATGAGTGCCATTTTAATTGCTTTAGGCACAATCAGCTATCAGACTTGGAAAGCCATTCGC
>MQUG01002867.1:0-10004 GCA_007213375.1 Steinernema feltiae | reverse complement strand
TGATCGCATCATAAACTCACGTATAGGAGCTGCATCTTGTGCCGCAGCATTTTCGACGTCGTTGGAGGCCATTTTGAATTGGCGTTTTGTTCACAAACGCGGGTCAATAAAAAGCAAATAACAACTTGTGAGGCCAGTGCTGTGATATGGGAATGAGCAAAACAGGTTTTCGATGGTGGATCGAACGCCAAAACACATTGCAAAAAGACGAAAACAACGCTTTATGAGGGTTGCTCCCGAGTTGGAAACCCGAGTCTGGGAAACGCCGACTAAAGCGAGTTGTTAAGTTGATAGATTTGATTTTAAGACTAATTATATAGCGATGTCCTCAATGTCCTCGGTGTCCAGCAGTGATCTCAGAACAGACAACTTTGGACATCGGAGGTAAACCTGAGGTATTCTGCCGTTGATTCCACCGGATTGAGAACTCAATTTTTGGATCAATTGCTCGGGTGACTGGGTGTCGCTGCACGCACGTGCTGACGACTTTCTCGAGACCTGAAAACAGACAATCAACCAATTCATTCCTTTCAGCAATTACCTCCATCTTAGACGACCAACCGAAGAACGAGACGAAACGATGGAATCCGCAAAGCGATGCATCGCGAAGAAAAAATCAGACTCCGTGGACGGCGATCAAGTGAAAGGTCGTTCCTCCGGTTGCTCTCATCATTGTATTTCGAATCGCTTCATATCATAAATAATAGCGTTCTGTGCGTTTCTTGTGTTTGTGAGTTGACTTGTTTCCGGAACCAGCCGGGACAAGCAATCTCTTTCTTTTCTGAAGTATCGTCTCCGGAATCGGCCGGGACGACTTCTTTTCTTCTTTTTTCTTTCTTTTCCCCTGTGAAGCGAGCTTCCAGGTTTGTCGTGTGTGTTGCGTGTGTGTATTGCAACGTGTGTGGGATCGAAAGATCCGTCAATCGAGTGAAGACCAAACTTCCGCGTGGCCGCGAATCAGATCTAGTTGGGACAACCGACGAAATCAGATACGTGTAAGGCAAGCAGCTTCACAAGAAGGAACCCTGACTGCGAAGGAAGGAATGGCCGCATCAGCGCGTGCTTCCAGGGATCCAATTCCTTTTACTGGGCTTCATGGGCTCAAGCAGCTTAAGCCCGATGAATTGATTTGCAAAAAGCGATGATCTCGGTTGCCGCGGTGAACCGACATTACTGCGAACGCCTTTTCCGCAAATTTCCTTTGCGAGCAAAGCGTTTACCTTTCGATCGCAACGGCCTTAGGCGTAGGCTGACTACCTTAGTTCTCTGGCTTTCCAGGCTTCGTAGGGCTTGTCACTCTACATGCCAACATCAGCTTAAGGGTGCTTTGCTTAGTTTTGGCTTTTTGGCTACATTTCGAACAACACACCACCGACGACGACTTGGTCTTCCCAACAAATCGGAGTAATCCACTTCGTGCGGTTCCCTTCATTGGCTGTCGTGTTGGTCTTGCGACGAGTCAGACGCTTTCAAACGATTAGCGAACCGTAACGATCATTAGGTTGTTGTAGGTTGTGAATCTTCGATGGCGTCGACAGCTCAGTCATTAACTACCGTAATCTCGTTTCTGATTTGGCGATAAATTATGGATCTTGGTTGTTTCTGTACTGGCTGATCTTAGAACTGTGGCTGATTCAATTCCAAAACGTTGTTTTCTACTAAATGTTCATTTTAAACTTTCCCTCTAAATCCCATTTCCTGTTCCCCTTCAATGGTCAGCGCGGCGAGACCAATTGGCTCGCATTAATCGCATACGGGACGCGCGAGCGCAGAGAACAGGTGCGCTTTTGTATAATTATCGACTTAAACAGCACTCGACCGCCGCCGCTGCCACCGGACCAACCGACCGATCCGTCTTCGATTCGCTCCTTTTTGCGTTCCATGGAAACGCCACTTTTTCATCGCCTAGAAACGCCGCGCGTGCGCGATGTTTGCTCCATTCCGGCTATTTGACACCGTTGTTGACCCAACACGGGGCTCTGCCTCCCTCACGTCATTCCCGGGAAGCGCTTTTTGCACAAAATACGCGCTTTAAGTGTGTATCAAAGTGTTGTTCGATAAGGTCGCGCGCGCGCGAGATGATGAGTTTGTTTGTTAATGTGTACCCGCTGAGATCGCGGAGGTGGTCTTCCCGCACACGGCGGCAGCGGCGGCTACCTTAGCCTCAGTCAGCCTAACCCGGGCAAATACAGTTGCGAGCGCGCGAGATCGATCGCGAATGGGAGGATAGCGGGCCGTGTCTTTGGGTTCCCCTGGTCGATGACGAGTGAAACGACAGAGACGAGGAGGAGAAGGAGGAGAAGACAGTCGTGAGTGGATTAAACGAGCTGTGGATTATGTCATCTGCTGCGCGCGTGCGCTAATTCTTTGAACATTTCGCACACTGCTGTAATGAGTTTGTATTGTGCGCGTCGAGGTTGATTGCTGGTGATTGGCGGGTCTTTGGATTGCGTGCTTTGAGTGCGGTTGGTTGCCATGTGAGACATTTGGCGCCGCGCGGTCATTTGGCACAATACCAGCTGCCACCATCTTCTTTTACGGGCCTGCACACCACTCAGAATCATGCAAGAGAGTTCTATAACTAACGAATGCCACGCGACCTTAATTTACAGCATTTCTCAGGTAGCGGTTGATTTTTGGCATATTTAACGCTGGTTTGATGCCAAAATCGAGTGCAAAAAATTCATTTTTTGCTTCTTTTGTTTTGTTTTCTGGCGTCCAAGATCCCGGTCCGTGACGATTGGGCGCCGCCGATTGAGTGCCTGACCAAATGTACTGTCTGCATTGTAGGACATAGTGATTTGAGATATGCAACCCGATACTTAACTCTCTGCGCCCTACGAAGCCTCGCAAGTCAAAAACTTGGACTAAAAGCCTGAGGCAGTCAGTTACTGCATTCTCCATTAAGTCATTCTCCATTATTCATTGATTTAGTTCGCATGATCGCACTCGACATCGTTTCGAAGGCCAAGAAATGCGTGCAGCGAACAGCCTTTCAAACACAAAAACAAAAAAAACGCGCCAAAACCACTCTGAACAACAGTCACTTTTGAAATCTCGGTTTCTGCGTTTCTCGTTTAATGTCTCGGCCCTGAATTTGTATCAAACCAGCACGATTAAACAGAATGAAGCCTTGCAAACTTAAAATAAGCCCTAGCCTTAGCATTCTTAACCGAGCTTGGTCGCTAACAAGTGGCATTTACTGTTAAAAACAGAGGGCGTTCGGTACAGACGAGTTCGAACGTGCGAACTTTAGCGACGGTAGTTCAATTTGATTTCAACTGTAGGCAGTGAACACGTTTATGAAATCTTGAATTGTAAGATTTTCCTTTTTTCAATGTTTTTAAGAAAGTTCTTGTTTGTTTACAATGTTTAGAGCTGCACATCAACAAAATCCAATAAACCAGAATCAATTTTTTTGCTTTTACTGTGTGGAGTCACATGAATTAAACATTTTGAAGCGCCAAGTTGGCCAGAAAATTTAAAATTTACAGTTTTGACTACCTGACCTTAAAGACTTTGGTCGTGTGACGGCCGAATGCAATTTCGCCAGTTTTGACGATCGAATTGCTTTGTTTTTGGTGATTTCGTCCCTTATTTCAGTACAACTTGCGTCGATCGTTTCTCATCTATTCACGTACGACAATTGGCAAAATTGTTGCTTTTTCTAGTCAATTTGTCAATTCATGGCGTTCTAAAGATCCAGACTATCCGGCACATCACTTGGATCCGTCAATCTGGTGCGCAAGACCGTTTTCCTTGTTGCACTTGAGCACCTGTCCCATACTGGAAGTCCACGCACCCAAATCTTTCACCAATCCTGACTTGATGATTCGTTTTTTTGTTGCTTCAAGCGTCTCATATATCGCCTTATTCAGTCCCTCCACTCCCCCACCGCCGCCTCCAATCGTACGCATGTGCATTCCAGAGGAGCTAATTAATCCCATCGATCCATCTGAGTGTCTGCGCCGTGCGCGCGGCTCATTTGCGTCGGGTGTTGATGACAAATGAATAAATCATATTGATTGCATAACGGTCGCTGCTCCCTCATCGCCGCCGTCTTCGAACCGCGATTGATCCGATCTCAAAGAGCGGCGGTGGCGGTGGCGCTTGACGGCGGTTCATTAATTAACGTTGAAGACGCGCCGCGCTGGTGATGACCTTGCGTGTGTGGTGGTGGTGTGCCAAAGGTGAATAGACTTTCTCCTCTCTCGATGCCCCAAATTCTTCCGCCGCGTGCGCGCACACAGTCGTCGTCGAGAGTTTCCGCTGCAGCCGCAAAGTTCCACTTTCTACACGCGCGAACGCGCTCTGCGCGCTCTGCAGATATCCGTTTTGAGGCGGGCGACAGATCCGCCGCAGGGCGATCGCGCAACACTTTGTTGATGTTTCAATTATGAGCGCGCGCGCGCGTTCGTTGTAAGACTGTGACGATTGTTCTCAAGGAATTGGGGCTCAACGCTATCGCTCGTTTCACGCCGTTAATCCGTTTTATTTGCCTGTTAGGTGTGGCTGAGCTGTGGTGTTCCGGGGTGCCGCAGGTGTGCTATGCTTTGTTTGTTATTTGTATGGCGGCAGCTATGGATTTGGCCATTAGAGGCGTTATTTATAGAGCAAAATTACTTGAATTCTGTCAGACGGTTGTAAGTTTGTTATGACGGGGAGTCAATTCCCTGTCGGAGATGTACGGCTTACGATTATTCTGGCTCATTCTTTTTCCCTCTTTTACAGTTTGTAGCTAACCGGAAAGTACTGACAACAGCAGAGGCTCTCTTAGAGCATGGCGGGAAGGATATGGGTGGGGCGGAGTACAAAGGACGTTGATGACGTCACATGTTTATTGTTGAGTTGGTCTAGTAGCTAAGGTTTAGTAGCTGCTGTAACTCGGCTTGTAGCAGCGTGTGCTATACGCGTCATTTTGGACAAATTGGAATAAACGGAGACGTGACGATTTTCTGGCTAATTTTTGTTTTAAACCACTGAAAAACTCTTCATTTTCCTGATTTTGTCCCCAGCGAAGTGTGGTAACAATGCAGAACTGCCTCAGTTTTCAGTATATCAGTGCAACGTGCCAAATATTCGTTGTTTTGAATTCGATTTAATTTTAAACTGCCGCTGTTACGCGCCTAAATTTGCGTACCCTCACTGTCAAATTGGCGTTTAACTGCGATTTTTGAAATTCAAAAAAATGAAATATGAACAAACGAACGCTTTGAGTTCTTCACCCTAAACAAGTTTGTTCGATTTTGTAGATGTTGAGGCGTCAATTGACATATCCTAGTGTGTCCACTGAGGTCCATAAACACGAAATTTTGAAGCAAATAGGAACGATTCCGTTCCGATCAAAATTCAGCTTTACAACCAACAGCATGGTGATGTTACAGTACTCATGTACTAGTAGACGAGGAAAACACACAGAAATCAATCAAATTTTCCCGATAAACACCAAATTCTAGTGTTTAGACTTTATATTACAGAACCCAAAAACGTTCCTCTCCTTATCTCAATCAGCTAAAACCATTCTCGCCAGTTATTCACCGCCAATTTCACATTCGGAAACGTTTCAACGGCCCCCTCCGACACGCGAACCGATGATAAAAAGAGAGCAAACGTTTGGCCTAAGCCTGCCTGCCTGCCCCTGCACTTGTACGTATCTTGGCTGCGGCCCTTCCGCCCTTATCAGTCGACGACGACAACGTCATGAAACGCTGAATCGTGCGTGTGCGTGTGTGTGGAATGTTCAGAAATAGAACGAAACCGCTGCTCGCTGCGTTCTGTCGCCACATTGATTGTCGCGAGGCTTTTTGTAGTCGTTCTGGGCTCCAATTGGGTCATACACGCATAAAATAACGTGTCGTGTTTTGCATACGTGTGGTCCGTTTTCCGGCGCGACCATTTCGATGTTTGTACGCGTCGTGAATCTCTTTGTTTTGCAGCCGCCGCGGCTCGTCGATTTGCTTTCAATTTGCGGCGCGGAGCGATTGCATGGCAGAGAGAAGGAGGAGGAGCAGCAACAACGATCGATTCTGATTTGATTCCGTTCTCGTCGGCTTTGCCGCATCATGGTGCTCATCACCAAGGTTGGTTGTTATGTTGGGTTGTTCTACAATTGCTGAAAGGCGTTTGACAGCAGCGGAGAGTGGTGGGATGGTGAACCTTTGGAGAGTTTTTATGACCTCGTAAAGGGCCCTTTAGTAGGCGGCGAGTTGTGTGTTTTGGTGAGCGATGACAGCCAGCAATTCACGTTTAAACGTTGGAAATGGGGATTTTTCGGGGAATTTTAGGGCTATAGGGGTGAACGCAGTACAGTGTTTGGGTGGAAATAGCGTCTGTAAGATCAGGGAAAGCCCATCGAGCCGAGCGAGCAGCGGTTTTGCTAAATTCCAACCGAGTTCAATACAAGCAAACGATTTCATTGGATATCGAGTCAGCAGGTCCACAGATAAGTAAAATACAAGTGAATTTTCTCAAACAACGAAAACTGCTAGATTAATTTAAGAAAACCCTGTATTCAGCTCCGGTTCGTTTTGCCAAAATCGTATTTACCAAAATTCTACCAAAAATCCAAATCTTATCTTATCCAAAAAAAGGGCCAAGCCAAGAGCGCGTATACTGATGCAGGGCGAGTCGGTCGGTTCAATTTCCAACTCACTGGCTGGATTGTTCCTGGCGCGATCACTACTGCTTAGTCAGTTGGTCATCATCTCCAAAATTAGCAATCATGACTGACTGTCTTCACTGGAGTTTCATCAGTTCCGTTTTCCTAGAGAACACGCTTTCTTGTTGTTCCAAGGATTCTAGTATGCGCTAGACAGGAGAGCTGTGTGCTTGTTATTTGAGGATCAGTTTCTGACAGAATTTTGCACCCTTGATTGTTGAGATTAGACCAATAAAGAACCAGAAAACACAGAATTACGGCCATAAGGCATTTCAAATGTTGTATGGAGTCCAATTTCCCTTCTAGACAGAAAAAAGGGTTTGAGTTAACCGTAGAATCTCTCAAAACACTAAAATTTCTTCCTATTTCTGCGTCTCTTCTTCCCCTCTGCTCTGTTTTATTCGCTGTGCTGGCGGCGTGCAGAACAACAAAATCGAAGCTAACCGTAGTTGACACAACATGGCCTTGACTTATTTGCGTTCGACTGCTGCACCCGACCAACCAACAGTCGTTAATTTCGAGAGTCAAGGGCATCGCACTTTCCGTCTGCCGACCGATCGACGTTGACCGCAATGCGCGCGCACAAAAGTTCAAAACAATAGTACGTTCCGGTGGGAGGCGAACTGATGCTTTGCTGGGAGCGCGAAAGAAGCGCAACGCAATTAGGCACTGATTTCTCACATTAAAGATCCAAAAATCGAAAAAATTGGCTGAAATCTCCAAGGTCCAAAGTGTCATGAGATTCTGAATTCGGACACTTTGATCACTTGAAAAAAGTGCTGCCGAGTTGCCAAGAAACTTCATAAATCACACATAAAATTACGGGAAATGGTGCGATTAAACCTACGCTGAGCACGAAGCCTAAAGTGCTAGGAAACTTCATATGGTCAAGTACCCAAATTGTTTGTTATGACACCTACGATAAGACAAAAAAAACAAGAGAATCTACGACATTTCTGGCTATGCCATGCCTAAGTTGAGCACAATCCGAAGCCTGAAGCGACCTATGAACCAACGATGTTAACAATGAATTCAGAATCGAATGGCCATTTAAGCCACTTTTTGAGTTAACGACGTGTCAGTTTACGAATTGTCTGGGCACGATCTCCGCTCTCCAAGCTCACACCAAGAGATCCAAATTTGCCAAAACTGTGAAAATGCAAACCTGATCTCAATTTTCATTTGTTTCAATTTAATTTCAATCCCTTAAACCCCTAAATTTCCCACTTTTCAGGGGCGATTTCATATGGATCGAGCCGGTCAGCAAGTCGCCCTTTGCCTCCCCTCTGGGCGCTCGGGTCATCAGCGCCGATGGAGGTCGTATTCTAGCAATCGACGATGAGGGAAACGCAAGTTAATTCCCCACCACTCACCTCCTAACACTCGCGCGCACTTTAGGAGCAGATGGATCGGCCAAAGAGCGACGTGTGAAACTCAGCATCCCACATCGGTACAAAGCGTGGAGGACATGATCCAGCTGGGTGATTTGCACGAAGCGGGAATTTGAGAAATTTGTTTGTACGATACAATGAGAAGATTATCTATGTGAGTCCAGCAGCTCTGGCCGGCGGTTAGACCAATCTAGACACTCGAATTTAGACTTTACGGGTTCAATTCTGGTCGCGCTCAATCCCTACCACGACCTGTCCCATCTACACGTCGGAGATGGTTCGCCACTACCGTAACCGAAAAATTGGCGAACTGCCGCCGCACATCTTCGCCATCGCCGACAACGCCTACAGATGCATGCGTGAGAACCGCAAAAATCAATGTGTCATCATTAGGCAAGCGCCTCTAGCCTCACCCCTAACCGTAATCGCACGCCTTTTAGTGGAGAATCAGGCGCCGCAAGACTGAGAGCACAAAGTTGGTGCTTCAGTTTCTTGGCAGCCGTTCCGGGCAACATTCCTGGATTGAGCAGCAGGTTCTCGAGGCGAATCCGATCATGGAAGGTAGGTTAGCGCGAGTGGAGAACAGCAGTGATATCGGGTACTGTAGCGGTTTGGAAATGCAAGACTGTGAGGAACGACAACTCTTCGCGGTTCGGCAAGTACATTGACATTCATTTCAACGCTTCCGGAGTGATCGAGGGAGCGGCGGATCGAGCAGTACCTGCTGGAAAAGTCCAGAATCGTTTCCCAGTCGCCCGGAGAGCGAAATTACCACATTTCTACTGCATGCTCGCTGGTTGTCGACCAGCGAACGAGCGCAACTTGAACTGGGCACCGCTAGGGACTATTTCTACCTCACTCAGGTTGGTTAGCTCCCTAGCAGAGGAGGCTCAAAAGCGACTGTTTTAGGGTAAACCTTGACAGCCGATGGTCGTGACGACGCAGCTGACTTAAGCGCCATTCGCAGCTCGCTCAAAGTGCTTCTCTTCAAAGATGCCGAAATTGGTCGATTTTCAAGATCCTCGGCGCTCTTCTCCACATTGGAAACGTCAAATACAGCGGTAGGATTATCTTTAACCCGCATTTTTGATTTATTTGCGTTTTAGCCACAACAGTCCAAATATGGAAGCGACAGAAATCGTCGATCGTCAAGGCGTTTCGCGAGTTGCGAAGCTCCTTCAGGTCGATGAGCGCTCGCTCGTCAACGCGCTCACGACGCGAACGCTTGTAACCCGCGAGGGAACGCGTCGTTTCGTGTCTAAAACGCGGCTCAAAGTCTCGATGTTCGAGGACGCGTTGGTCAAGGGGATCTACGGCCGGCTGTTCATCCACATTGTCACAGGATCAACGAACGCCATCTACAGGTACGTTCATAGAGGTTGGATTAAGTAAGATTGGAGCACTTTTGATTTTAAGGATTTGATGGATTTAAGTCGGAAAAATGGGTTTAAACGGCATAGACCAAAAGCAATTTCTCCCAGGAGCGCATCCTAAGAAAATCTAGCTGAAAGGCCAACTTAACAAAGCCCCAAAATTAGCCATCGTTTAAGTTGGAGGTGGCAAGTTGAGAATTTCACCAGAAATCCTTGGTGTTCTGGGTCGTTTTTGGACGCAAATCTCATAAACGCGAAGGTGATTGATTTGCACACTCACGGATCAACCACAATTAATAAAAATGTCATTCTATATTGGTTGTTTTGGCCTCACAAAACGGACCCTCGTGGCGATGGTCCATCGGAGTGCTCGACATCTTCGGCTTTGAGAATCTCAGCACAACAGCTTCGAGCCAGCTCTGCATCAACTTCGCGAACGAGCACCTGGCAGCAGTTCTTCGTGCGGCACGTCTTCAAAATGGAACAAAAGGAGTACGACCACGAGAAGGTTCAACTGGGCACGACGATCGGAGTTTACCGACAAATCAGGACGCGTTGGACATGATCGCGCAGCGGCCGATG
>MQUG01002860.1:0-12538 GCA_007213375.1 Steinernema feltiae | reverse complement strand
AACTTTATGAAACCTACCCTGAGCTTTCAATCACCATGAAAACAGGTGCTACAGGCTATATTGAAGATGAAATTTTACGCGGAAACCTAGATATCGCTTATGTTTTAGGTCACCCAAAACAGAAAAATATCCAGTATATTCAAAAGGCAGATGATCAATTGGTGATTATTGGAAAAAATGTCATCAACCATGACAGCCTTGAAGACTGTCTCAATCATCAAAATATTTTACTTGCCTCAGAAGAATGCTGTTATGCAACCACTTTAGATCATATTTATACAGACTATCATTTAACCAAGGGTGAATTAACCCATATTTATGATCATGAAGCCTTAGTCAATTTCACTCAGTTGGGTATGGGAATTTCAATGATTGCAAAGTCACTGATCAAAAAATTTAATATTCAATATTATCGAGAAACACCCGAACAATATCGAGATATTGGATTCTATCTGATAGCCCGAAGTGAACATGTATTTACCCCGATTGAAAAGCAGTTTATTGGTTTAAATGATCAGCTATGATCCCAAACGAATCAGATAAATTGGGTTAACCCTATACATCCAATTTATCTTACTTTTAACATAGGTCAATCCGCAGCTTGCCATTTGGTCTTACGCACATTCAGCAAATCAGCAGCCCTATACAAATACCCATTGGAAATCCAATCAAAAATAAACACCCAATAATGGTAGACATCAATCTCCCTATTTCACTACCCTTTTCAACTTCTTATTAAATTTCACACCTCTTTAATTTGACTTTTCTTATAAGTTTTACCTGAGGTGTATAAGTCATTTAAGTAAATTAATTTTGCTCTATAAATTGTCATTTTTTCAATGTTAACCTTCAAATCCAATAAAACATTGATTGAAAAAGTGCTACAATACTGCGTTTATAAAATTCTCTTTGGCCACCCATGTATGTGGTGCCTCTTTCGAAATAGTTAGGACGAGCAATGACTGATAATGCAACGATCTTGCAGAATGTACCAGTAGGCAAAAAAGTGGGTATCGCCTTTTCTGGTGGTCTAGATACTTCAGCAGCTTTATTGTGGATGAAACAAAAAGGCGCAGAACCTTATGCTTATACAGCAAACTTAGGTCAACCTGATGAAGATGACTACGATGCAATTCCGCGTAAAGCTGAAAACTACGGTGCTGTAAAAGCCCGATTGGTTGACTGCCGCTTACAACTTGCATTGGAAGGTATTGCTGCAATTCAATGTGGTGCATTCCATATCAGCACTGGTGGTGTTCCTTATTTCAACACAACACCATTAGGTCGTGCAGTAACAGGTACAATGCTTGTTACAGCAATGAAAGAAGATGATGTTAATATTTGGGGTGATGGTTCAACCTATAAAGGGAACGATATTGAACGTTTCTATCGTTATGGTTTATTAACCAACCCTGCACTTAAAATTTACAAACCTTGGTTAGATCAGCAATTTATTGATGAATTAGGCGGTCGCGCTGAAATGTCACAATTCTTGATCGACAATGGTTTTGATTACAAAATGTCGAAAGAGAAGGCCTATTCAACAGATTCAAACATGTTGGGTGCAACTCACGAAGCAAAAGATCTTGAATACCTCAATGCGGGCATCAAAATCGTTGAGCCAATTATGGGTGTTGCGTTCTGGAAAGAAGACGTAAAAGTGAAGCTGAAGAAGTTTCTGTAACGTTTGAAGAAGGCTTCCCCTGTTGCATTAAATGGCAAACGTATTGAAGACCCTGTTGAATTCATTCTTGAAGCCAATCGCATTGGTGGTCGTCATGGTCTAGGTATGTCTGACCAAATCGAAAACCGCATTATTGAAGCAAAATCTCGTGGGCATCTATGAAGCTCCGGAATGGCGCTTCTTCATATTGCTTATGAACGTCTTGTAACGGGTATTCATAACGAAGACACTATTGAACAATATCGTATCAATGGTTTACGTCTAGGTCGTTTATTGTACCAAGGTCGTTGGTTCGATTCGCAAGCATTGATGCTACGTGAAACAGCACAACGCTGGGTTGCTAAAGCAATCTCTGGTACTGTGACTTTAGAACTTCGTCGTGGTAATGACTACACGATTATGAACACTGAATCAGAGAACCTCACTTATGAAGCTGAGCGTTTAACCATGGAAAAAGGTGATTCAATGTTTAGTCCTGCTGACCGTATCGGCCAATTGACTATGCGTAATCTTGATATCACGGACACCCGCGCAAAACTTGGTATTTATACCAATACTGGTTTATTGGCTGTCGGTACAGGATCTTGCGATCCCTCAGTTGAAAGACAAAAATAAATAATTTTTGATGAAAAACAAAACCGCCAAATTTGGCGGTTTTTTTAGCTTTAGTCTTTGTGATTTTTCATTAAAGATCGTTTATCAAGACACTGCATTCTTAGTTTCAGGCTGCGATAAGTTTTGTTGCTCTAATTTTTGCTGTTGTTTTTGCAACTCAATCTTTTCAGCATGTTCTTGGCGAATTTGATCATATTCTCGTTTGGTTTCGGCATCACTTTTAGCCGCAAGAAAAGCCATTCCAACTAAAAATACTGGAAATAATAATGCTAATGTCGCAAAGATATAAAATTTTTTTCGAACTTGTCTGTGACATAAATTCAAGGCTTTCAATAAATTTAACTGGGCTTGTTAATATAACAGAATATTCCCATCCAATACATTACTCACCTACAGCCATAGGATTACAATCCCCTATTTATTTAAAGCGAAAAATTTAACTAAAAAGCATATTACCTTGTAATTCAGAAGCCTAATCAATCACTTTCACCAGTACTCTTCATCAATTAAATTATTCTTATATTGCATTCATTTCCCAAAACTGCTTTAATAAAAGCTAATTTAATAAAAACCAGTTGCCCATAAAACAAAAACGAGCTAAGCAAATTTAAAAACAATTAACGATTCTTTGTTTGTTTATAAGCTTCTTGCGCTATAGCCAAACTTTTCTTTTTGCCCTCAACTGTATCTGAAATCTCATTGGAAGTTCCATTTCCTGAATGGCGTTGCAGGTGTTGCTGTTGAGAATACTGATGCATTTCAGACTGAGTTTTTTGTTGCTGTATCGAAGTTTGGTTTGCAGTTCGTTGGGTTAATTTTTTGTTGAAGTTGTTGCTGTGGATTTACAGTAGCAGTTCCAGCACAAGGTCTAGATTGGTAAGTTACCGAACCTTTTACCACACATTTGTGTACGTCTTTAGCAAATACATGATGAGAAATCCCTAAAGCCAAGATAACCAACAATACTTTTTTCACAACCAACACTCCATTTAAGTCTCAACAAAATATCAACAAATGATTTAAATTGCTATTTACACAGGAGTTTTCTTATTCACAGGAGTTTTCATCTACAATTAAGGTATAAATATGACTTTTTTTGCCAAGTTTTACCAGCATTTTGTCATAGTTCAAAGCCTTGAGTTTCAAGATTTAATTTGAAGGTTTTTAAGTGATTGCTGAACAATAAAACCATGAACCATAGAAACAGGCAGCATATAAATTTTCCCAAAAAGATTATATGTCACTACACTGGTACATATCGTTAATTCATTTCTAAGCTCATCATATTCCTCGATTTGTAAAGCCAGCAATACACTCAAATGCTTATCTGTTGACTGTAAAAAAAGCTCACGATCAGAAACTTTAACCACATCAAAAAAAATCCGCTTTCCCACCAACTTGAAGTGGTTTAGTTGATTCACCAAAAGCCTTGAATAGGGTTGCACACTACCTAAATGCCGGGCCTTAAAAAATCCCTTAGCTTAAACGCAGCCTCAACCAAACTGGCGGCTTACTGGTCATTAGATAATAGGCCTTGAGTACTGGTAAGATTTTTATCAATATATTGCTTGGCTTCGTGTAAAAAATTTAATTGATCAAGTGGAGCAACCAGTATTTTAGGATCTTTTTCTATGTTCATTCGATTAACCCCTTAAAATATAATTAATATTTTTTCAAACAACCGCTAAAAACAGTCTACAGTAATCAGTTGTTAGTGCAATTACTCACAGCCTAAAGTTTAATAAATATACTTAGATTCTAGAATAAAATAGACAAACCATAAATAACAAAAAGGCCTGCACTTGGCAGACCTTTGATTATACTGACTTTAGTGCGTCTATCTTTTAATTAGCTATCCATGTTATCAATGATTGCTTGACCAAATTCAGAACATCGAAGCAAAGTTGCACCTGGCATCAATCGCTCAAAGTCGTAGGTAACAGTTTTCGCAGCAATCGCTCCCGATACACCCTGAATAATCAAATCAGCAGCTTCAATCCACCCCATATCACGAAGCATCATTTCCGCAGAAAGAATAATAGAACCTGGATTTACTTTATCCTGGCCTGCATATTTCGGTGCCGTACCGTGAGTCGCTTCATACACAGAAATTGCACCACCAATATTTGCACCCGGCGCAATTCCAATACCACCTACTTCAGCTGCCAACGCATCAGAAATATAGTCACCATTTAAGTTAAGTGTCGCAATCACAGAATATTCAGAAGGACGCATTAAGATTTGCTGCAGAAAGGCATCTGCAATCACATCTTTAATAATGATCTCTTTACCCGTTCTTGGATTTTTAATTTTTACCCACGGGCCACCATCAATCAGCTCGCCACCAAAACGATCAATTGCCAGTTCATAACCCCATTCTTTGAATGCACCTTCGGTATATTTCATGATGTTGCCTTTATGCACTAAAGTTACACTTGGCTTATCATTATCAATCGCAAACTGGATCGCCTTACGCACTAAACGCTGAGTACCTTCTTTCGATACAGGTTTAATACCAATCCCACAATTATCTTCAAAACGAATTTTGGTTACACCCATTTCTTCTTTTAAGAATTTAATGACTTTTTTCGCTTCAGGAGAGTCCGCTTTCCATTCGATACCTGCATAAATATCTTCGGAATTTTCACGGAAAATCACCATGTCAGTCAATTCAGGGTGTTGAACAGGTGACGGTACTCCTTCAAACCAACGTACAGGGCGTACACAAACATAAAGGTCGAGTTCTTGGCGTAAAGCGACATTCAATGAACGAATACCACCGCCCACAGGCGTAGTTAATGGACCCTTAATCGAAACCACAAATTCTCGCAGCGCCTCAAAAGTTTCTTCAGGCATATAGGTACCGTAGATTTTATCTGCCTTTTCACCACAGTAAACTTCCATCCATTCGATCGAACGTTTGCCAGCATAGGCTTTTTGAATTGCGGCATCTACAACAGCTTTCATGGCTGGAGTAATATCAACACCAATACCATCCCCTTCAATAAAAGGAATGATTGGATGATTTGGAACATTCAGTGACAAGTCTGCATTTACAGTAATTTTGCTACCATCAGCAGGTACTACGATCTTCTGATAACCCATTGTTCAGGTTCTCCCTTTTATTATAGTTGGCAAATCCAAAATAATTGCCAAATAGACAATACTTCTAACCATTCTTAGCGCATATCAGTCTAGTCTAATTCGTACATTTTTTGAGATTTATACGAGGAATAACAACATTTCTCTACTGAATAAAGCACAATGTTCCATTATTTAATGTTATTTAACCCGTCATTTTTTATATAAATCAATATTCTCAATCATTGCTAATGCTTAAAAATAAAAGTATTAGCTATGCTTTTCCACACAAAGAAGTTTTCCAAGAGTCAGATCTTTTCCATGTTTCACACTGTAAACACAAGTAGTTAATTCTTATTTTTTAAATGATAATTACTCTATCCAACATATCAGCCGCCAAAATAACTACAAACTCACCCAATCAGATCTTTAAAAGTGAGAGTTAATATACGTTTTCACTATAAGCTTTATTTCCAATTTTTTGATTTGATATTCGCCATTTAATTTAAAAATCTATAACATTTTGACAATAGATTGATGACCAAACCAGTCACCTTAAAACCACAATATATTCATATATTTCATTGCATTAAATTATGCACCACAATAGATCACAAACAAAAAAACGTAATTTTATTTTTATTATTGGTGTTTTTTGCCATTGCTTTATATTTTAAAAAAATAATTTTCACAAAACCACAATCAAGTTAAGATTAATTACAAAAGTAATTCACTTTTACTATATGTTTTCACATGAATTTTAATGAAAAAATAAATCAAAATTCATTTTTTAATTCCTTCTGCTATCCTATGGCCTCCATCAAATTAACCATCTTGCAATTATTATTTAGTCTTAAAATCTTTAACATTATTCCTGTTTTTTAAATCGTAATGAATTTTGAATTTATTGTGATTCAACCTATCTCATGGATGTAAATAATGGATAAAACTTACACTAAAGAAGAGAAGCGAGGCCGTATACGCGGTATCGTCGGCGCAGCTTCAGGAAACTTAGTAGAATGGTTTGATTTTTATATTTATGCTGTGTTTGCGGCATATTTCACTAAAGCATTAACTGCACCTGATATGGACTCCGGTACTCAAGCAATTTATGTATGGGGTGTCTTTGCAGCCAGCTTCTTTATGCGACCAATTGGTAGCTGGGTTTTCGGACGAATTGCCGATAAACATGGCCGTAAAAAATCAATGGTCATTTCCATCTGTCTTATGGCAGTAAGCTCTTTCTTATTTGCCGCACTCCCAACCTATGAACAAGTAGGAATGGCAGCGCCTTTCCTACTTTTACTTGTTCGCCTGCTACAGGGTTTATCTGTAGGTGGTGAATATGGTGCTGTAGCAACCTATATGAGTGAGCTTGGCTTAAAGGGTCAACGAGGCTTTTTTGCTTCTTTCCATATGTCACTTTGTCAGGTGGTCAATTATTAGCAAGCTTGCTCGGTGTTATTATGTTGGCATTCCTATCAGAGCAGCAATTGCTTGATGGTGGCTGGCGTATTCCTTTTGTCATTGGTGGTATTGCTGCAATTATCTCCCTACTTGCACGTAGCCGTTTGGAAGAAACATTATCTAGCGAAGACAGTGATAAAGAAGAATCTGGAAGCTTAAGTGAACTGTTTAAAAATCACTGGAAAACCTTTTTATTGGTTGTAGGTTATACCTCTGCGGGTTCCCTCACCTTCTATGTGATTACAGTATATTCAAAGACCTACCTCACCAATATGGGTGTAGATAGTAAAACTGTCGGATTCATTATGACAGCTTCACTCTTTATCTTTATGCTTGCACAACCTGTATTTGGTGCTATTTCTGACCGCATTGGCCGTCGTGCTGCAATGCTTGCGTTCAGTGGTACTATGGCGATTTTCATCTATCCAGTCATGGTGATCTGGATGCCACATTTCAGTTATTCACCATTGATGGTTGCTCTGTTACTTATTTTCCTCATGATGTTGCTTAGCTTCTATACCTCTATCAGTGGATTGGTTAAGGCAGAAATGTTCCCACCACATGTTCGCGCATTGGGTGTTGGTTTCTCTTATGCTGTGGGTAATGCAATCTTTGGTGGTTCTGCACCATCTGTTGCACTACAGTTCAAAGCAGCGGGTATTGAAAGCACCTTCTTCCTTTATGTGATTGTCATGTTAGTGATCTGTTTCTTATGTAGTTTTAAATTACCGAAAGAACCGGAATATCTAAACATGACCACTAAATAACATGGTTAAGCCCTTATTAATAGCTTGTGGTCACTGAATTTGAGATCTACGCTATTCAAAAAAGCTGTACTACCCAAAGGTGGTACAGCTTTTTTATTATAAGGCTTAGCTTCAATAGATGCTGTTTTCAAGTTGCCTATCTCATTTCACGCAATGGTAAATTCTAGCAAGATAAAACCACCAATCCCCCGCCTAAGAAAAATGTATTTACAACTCAGCCTTGGTAAATAAATAAAGTTGAAGAATACAAAGCGTAATCTGATATAGTAGCGCACATATCGTAGTCTTATCTTTACCAACTCTCTTCAAACGGGTAACTTTATCAACTCAAAAATTTTATTGATATTATTAGTGGTCTAAAGTGAAAATTGTCATTCTTAATAAACCTTATGACGTCCTCTCCCAGTTTCGTAAAGACGAAGCACATATGACGATGTCTGACTTCGTAGATGACTCGACTTTGCGTTGGCGGGTCGTCTCGATATGGACTCTGAAGGTTTAGTTTTTTTAACTGATCATGGTGGTTTAAATCAATACATTACCAATCCTGCCAATAAGAAATTTAAAACTTATTTGGTGCAAGTTGATGGTGATGTGACTGAAGAAGCCCTAGAACAGTTGCGTAAAGGTGTTGAGCTAAAAGATGGTATGACTTTACCTGCTCAAGCGAATAAAGTTGAACAACCTGAATGGTTATGGGATCGTGATCCACCAGTACGTTTCCGTGCCAATATTCCAACATCTTGGATTGAAATTTCTATTTGTGAAGGCCGTAACCGTCAAGTCCGTCGTATGACTTCGGCTGTTGGTTTCCAACTTTACGTTTGATCCGCACCAAGATTGGTGCAATTGATTTGGTTCAAATGGGTTTACAACCTGGTGAAACCAAAGAAATTGAACCATTACTTTATCCAGACTTCCAAATATTCCAGCAGATGAACCTTATCGCTCACGTTCTTATGTGAAGAAGCCTGGCGGTACAGGTGGAAAACCAATTGTTCGTAAGAATAAAGATGGTTCAACAAAGAAATCTGGAACTAAACGTATCTGGCAAATGGAAGATGGTGAAAAACCACGTCGTAAGACCAATGGTACCACCCGCCCAAATACAAAAGCACCACGTGGTCGTGGACGTAATGGTCGCTAGGATTTAGTCCTTCTAAGCTATAAAGCAATTGCCGCTTATTGTAAAAATGCCCAATGAATTTCATTGGGCGTTTTTATTTTATAACTAAAAAACTCAAGACCAATTAAAACCAATCGCCCCCTCATCATTTAAATTGATTCATGCGTAAACTTGCAAATAAATAACTTAAACAAAGATTTACTCCCTCAATAAAAAAGCCGATGCGTATGCATCGGCTTTTCTCACCAACAAGATCGTCGGTTTATAGCATTTAAAACTTAAACAGTTGCAAGTGTAGCGTTAAGCGTCGCACTTGGACGCATTACAGCTTCAACCTTAGCGGTATCAACTGCATAGTAACCACCAATATCCGCTGGCTTACCTTGAACAGCTGCAAGCTCAGCAAGGATTTTGTCTTCGTTCTCATCCAATGCTTTTGCAAGTGGTGCAAACTTGGCTTTTAATTCAGCATCGTCATTTTGTGCAGCAAGTGCTTCAGCCCAGAACTTCGCAAGATAGAAATGGCTACCACGGTTGTCAAGCTCACCTGTACGGCGTGATGGAGACTTGTCGTTATCCAACAATTGACCAGTTGCTTGATCCAATGTTTTCGCCAATAACTTAGCACGCGCATTGTCTTCTTTAATACCTAGCTCTTCTAAAGAAACAGCCAAGGCCAAGAATTCACCAAGAGAGTCCCAACGCAAGTGGTTTTCTTCTACAAGCTGTTGTACGTGTTTAGGTGCTGAACCACCCGCACCTGTTTCGTACATACCACCACCCGCCATTAACGGAACGATAGACAACATTTTCGCAGAAGTACCCAATTCCATGATTGGGAACAAGTCAGTTAAGTAATCACGTAAAATGTTACCAGTCACTGAAATTGTATCTAAACCACGAGCAACACGTTCAAGCGTATAACGCATTGCACGTACTTGTGACATGATTTGGATATCAAGACCTGCTGTATCATGATCTTTCAAGTATTTTTGTACTTTCTTGATCAATTCATTTTCATGTGGACGGTATGGGTCAAGCCAGAAGATTGCTGGCATACCTGAGTTACGCGCACGCGTTACCGCAAGTTTTACCCAGTCACGAATCGGTGCGTCTTTCACCTGACACATACGCCAGATATCGCCTTCCTCAACGTTTTGTGACATCAACACTTCACCAGTTTCAAGATCTGTGATGTTTGCAACACCCGCTTCAGTGATCTCAAAAGTTTTGTCATGTGAACCGTATTCTTCAGCTTTTTGCGCCATCAAACCAACGTTTGGCACAGTACCCATAGTACGTGGGTCAAAGTTACCATTCCACTTACAGAAATTAATCATTTCTTGGTAGATACGTGCGAATGTTGACTCTGGCATAACAGCTTTACAATCATACTGCTTACCATCAGCACCCCACATTTTACCGCCGCCACGAATCATCGCAGGCATAGATGCATCTACAATCACATCATTTGGTGAATGGAAGTTGGTAATGCCTTTCGCTGAATCCACCATTGCAAGTGCAGGACGGTGTTCTTGGCAAGCGTGAAGATCTTCAATGATCTCTTCACGTAATGATGTTGGTAAAGTTGCAATCTTCTCATAAAGACCGGCCATACCGTTATTGACGTTAATACCTAACTCATCAAATAACTTAGCGTGCTTTTCAAATGCTTCTTTATAGTAAATTTTTACACAGTGACCGAACACGATCGGGTGTGAAACTTTCATCATGGTTGCTTTTACATGCAACGAAAATAAAATGCCCGCTTCACGGCAATCATCAAGTTCTTTCTCATAGAAATCGCAAAGCGCTTTCTTGCTCATAAACATTGAATCGATGATTTCGCCATCAAGTAATGCAACTTTTGGCTTAAGCACAATGCTCTCACCATTTTTGGTGATAAGTTCCATTTTTACGTTACGCGCACGGTCAAGTGTCATTGACTTTTCACCGTGATAGAAATCGCCCTCATCCATATGCGAAACATGTGTTTGTGACCACTGTTTCCATTCGCTCATTGAATGTGGATGTTTCTTCGCATAGTTTTTCACTGCTGCAGGTGCACGACGGTCAGAGTTACCTTCACGTAACACTGGATTCACCGCTGAACCAAGGCACTTGCTATAACGTACCTTAATTGCTTTTTCTTCTTCAGTTGTTGGATTTTCAGGATAGTCTGGGATTGCATAACCCTTTGACTGAAGTTCCTTAATACATGCGCTCAACTGAGCAACAGATGCACTGATATTTGGGAGTTTGATAATGTTAGTGTCTGGATCTTGAGTAAGACGCCCTAAATGCGCAAGGTTGTCAGATACTTTCTGTTCATCGCTTAAGTATTCCGCGAACTCTGCAAGAACACGAGCAGCTACAGAAATATCAGTTTTGACAATCTCTACGCCAGCTGGCTTAGTAAAGGTCTCAATGATCGGCAGTAGCGAATAAGTCGCCAACAATGGCGCCTCGTCAGTCAGTGTGTAAATGATTGTTGACTTTCCACCAGCCATATATAGCCCCTTGCTTTAAATTGTGTTTTGAGAACCGAGCTTGTGACCCAGCCCTTACGAACCGACTTGCTTAAATTTAACCCCAAGAGTATCAGCCTTCCTGGTATTACAGTCAACGTAAGATCTGTGATAACGACATTTCGTAAAAAAATGGTACATCACAAATATTGCATTAATATCAATATTTGCACAAAAATTAAGCATTTTCTTGTAAAAATAGCCATTCCGACCAAGAGCAACAACAATCCATGCCGTCTTGTGCTTTATTGTTTTAAACATTAAAAATTTTATCTTGCTGATTCTTACAAACTGAGCAGCAAATTGAAAGCCATTGAAAAACACATCGACGCGCTTCAGCGACATAAAACAAGCCAAACAGCACAAACAAAAATCGGCTAGATACTGTTTAAATTTTAAATCATTCAAGTCTGCCTAAAAAGTGAATACGCAAATGAATGGAAAATTTATTTACTCCCCCCAATACTCTGGTCACGATATGACAATAAATATGCTTTGGTTAACTTATACTCACAAACAACAATACTTTTACCTTGAATAGTAAGTGAAAAATCGTTATTAATAAATTACATGTTTAATTTTCATCACATCATTGATGAAAGAATAACCTTCAATGATGTATTTCCGATCCCAAAATTAATATTAAAACTGTAGAGGTAATATGTTAATGCTATTACTCATCGCAATACTTATTCAAATCATCTCACTCTGGGCCGTTTTCTTTTTTGCACTTCATCGAACAGTCGGAAGTATCACTACGATTGTCATTGCAATTCTGAGCGCTGTGATCAGCCCGTGGTCTCTCATCCTTGGTCTTCCGCTTATTCTCATCAGTTTAGTGTTACTGATTGAACCACTGCGAATGCAAGTTTTGACTAAACCGGCCTATAAAACATTAGCCAATGCAATGCCAAGCATGAGTACCACTGAACGTGAAGCATTGGATGCGGGTACCAGTTGGTGGGAAAAAGAATTATTTATGGGGGCGCCAGATGGGAAAAATTTAACAATTATCCCTACCCGACGCTTAGTAATGAAGAGCAATCTTTTTTAGATCATGAGGTTGAACAACTCTGTCAGTTGCTAGATGAATGGGAAATTCATCAAAATAAAGACCTGAATGCAGAGACATGGCCAATTTATTAAAGACAATGGCTTTTTTGGACTCATCATCCCTAAAACTTATGGTGGTCGTGAATTTAGCTCTTTGCACAAAGTCGTATTATGAGCAAAATTGCTTCACGTTTCTTTAACCACCGCTGCTAACCTG